>ML333551.1:0-14581 GCA_005239505.1 Nicotiana paniculata
ACTTGCTGAATCACAACTGGATATAGACGAAGCTTATGAAGAAATGCTAGCGGAACTTGTGGACGATGCTGCTAATGCTTCGCCCGGAAGCAGTGATGAAGAATCTTCTCTTCCGCCACCACCAACGGAAGTTCCTCCCAACCTTGAAGGATTTATGAAATTTGTTAGGGATACTATGTAGATTAAATGTAACTTATATCTTGGTACATCTTGATTAGTTTCTTTCCCTTTTAATGGTGGTATTAGTACCTTAGTTGTGCTCATTCCATTGGGGGGAGGAAGACTAAGAAAGATATTGTCATTTTTTTAAATGTCGTTATTAATAAAATTTATAAGGCATTTCCTTGAATATTTNAATTTTGTAACTCTAGAATAACACTTATATAATACACTTATACAAGATTTACAAAAAATTGCCTTACATAAAAAAAATTTTAAAAAAATAGCCCGGACCTGTTTAGGCATGTTTGGCCCGCGGGCCCGGCCCTCTTAGCCCGGGGCCATGTGGGCTTAGGCCCATAGGGGTCCGGTTCCACATATATAGCCTGTTTGGCCCAGGACCGTTTAGCCCGGGCCCGCATAACCCAGGTACGCATAGCCCGGACCCGCTTAGCCCGGCCCACTTGACCCGTTTGGCCCGGGCCCGGCCCGTTAGCCACCCTTGGTCGTGATGGTGCCTATCATGGACATAGGCAAGCCACTACTCAACATCTCAACACAGTAAAAACTTTGAAAATAAATGCAAAAGCGATTAATATTGAAGAAAGCCTTTTTGAAAAAAGAAATCCGAAATACAATACAATCTATCCCAAAACTAGGGTGTCACAGAGTATATGAGCATCTATGCCGGAATATAGTCTACTACATTGTTCAGGGAATAAATCTGATGTACAGATAAAGACAAAGAGGGAGATTCCAGGCCTATGAACGTCATGTAGCTACCTCGATAGTCTCTAAATCTTGACTCCTCGATCAGAAGCCGCTGTGACTCGAAGCACGTAGATCTGCACACAAGGTGCAGGGTGTAACGTGAGCACAACCAACTCAGTAAGTAAGAAGCCGAACCTTTGGACTGAAAGGTAGTGAAGAACTCAACCGGTATAGTTAAAAATAGAAATAACAGTGCAGAAACGTAGGCATGCTTTCATGTTAAATAGATAGTTAAAAACAGTAAAATAGATCAAATCTGAACAATGTGAAGAATATAACTCTTCTATTTCTACATGCCAATACACATGTTTTATGTTATGCACCATGCTGACAACCTCATGTGCTCACGCTCTCAAATACCCAACTACTCAGTACTGTATATGGACCATACAGCCTAAGTAAAATCCATCCCAGAATATATACATCACTGACCATCCGTCACCCAGTAGCGAGGAGAGCTGATCCATCCCGTGGAGAAGATCCATCTCCAGGTATATCATGCTTTGGATAAGATACATACCCAGGGAAGATCCATCTGTTAATAATGTCAACCGCGCTCAGTGGGGGTGTGTAGACTCCAGAGGGGCTCCTTCAGCCAAAACGCTATCATAAATCAATATAATCGCTGCGGTGTGCAACCTGATCCCATAATTGTCACTCATAATCAGGCTCTCGACCTCACTCAATCATCGATCTCTCCAGTCTCACTCATGGGCCCACAATATCATGAAATTAGCCCGAAAATAATGATATTATGTAACAACAAATAACAACTGAGACTACAATATGATATGAGATGCTTAGATATGACTGAGTACAAAATGTCAATGAAATTAGTAAGATGACAACACGAAACGATCAGTATGGGTCCCAATGGTACCGGTATAAAGCCTAAACATGATATCTAGCATGATTGACAACTCAATTACTTTATCACATTATGAAAACACGGATATCAACCAAATAGAACCACTACACAGTGTCGTGGAATCAACCAGGCCACAATTCCCACGGTGCACGCCCGCACGCCTGTCACCTGGCATGTGCTTTACCTCAATACCAATTACATAATATATATAATCTTAGGTTTTGAACCCTCAGAACCACGTTTGAAAGTGTTACTTACCTCAATCCAGGTAAAATTCTATTCCAAAATGCCTTTGCCTCTCAAATCGGTCTCCAAACGTCTTGAATCTAGCCATAAGAAGTATAGTATAGTTAATATAGGCTAAAGGGCTCAATTCCACAAGAAAATACTAAATTATAGCCAAAAATCCGAAATCGGCTCAAACCCGCCCCCCGAACCACATATCAAAATCCAAAAAAAGTCACAAAACCCGAAAGCACATTCACTCACGAGTCTAACCATATCAAATTTACAAAAACCGGACTCCAAATGGTCCTTCAAATCTCCAAAATTCATTCTCCAAATCCCTAGCTTCAAACCCCCAAATTTCACCTAAACACCACACAATCTAGGTGGGAAACAACAATGGGGAAACAAGTATTGATAAAAAATGAGTAGAAGAATCTTAGCTCAGTAATCGCCTCAAGAATTCTCTCCAAAATCTCCTAAGTACGAGTTCAAAATGTTGAAATGAGACTAAAATAGCGAACCCTTGCTTTTAAACATTCTGCCCAGGACTTTTTCACCTACGACCACTCATCCACACATGCGGAACCGCTTTTGTGGCTAAAACTACGCTTGTGCGAAATCCACTTACCCAGCTGAATCCACTTCTGCGATCGCTAGACCGCTACTGCGAACAACACAAGTGCGGAAAAAGCCATCGCACCTGCGGAACCAACCGTATTTGTTTCCTTCTTCCCGTTTCTGCAACCACGCAAGTGTGGGAGAATCTTCGCACCTGTGATCTCTGCTCACCTCTCCCGTGGACACTTCTGCGGCTCTTGCCATGCTTCTGCCGACTCGCACCTGCGGTACCCACTCTACATGTGCGGTTACACCAGTAGCAGCAACACTTCAGCTGCTTCACCAACTCAAAACCAAGTCCGTTAATCACCCGAGGACCCTTGGACCTCAACCAAACATACCAACAGGACCTAAATCACGATACAAACTTAGCCAAACCCTCAAATCACCACAAACAACACCAAAAACATGAATTACACATGGATTCAATCCTAATGAACTTGAAATTTCAAAATTCCATAAATGATGTCGAAACATATCAAATCACGTCTGATTGGTCTCAAATTTTGCACACAAGTCATAAATGATTCCACGAACCTACTTCCACTTCCGGAGATCCAATATGACCTCGATATCAAAAATTCCTCTTCCGATCAAACATCCCAAAATTTCAAATTTTGCTATTTGAAGCCTAATTCTAGTATGGCCTGTAAATCACATTCCAGACGCGCTCCTAAGTCCAAAATCACCTAATGGAACAATCAAAATTTAAATCTGAGGTCATTTACACATAAGTCGACATCCAGCCAACTTTTTCAACATCTTGGAATTCACCAAAACAACCCCATATACGTGGAAACCTTACCCAACTCTACCCAACCAATCTCATATACAACAGAATCCACTGAGAAGGACATGCTTATTAAAAAAATGGCAGAAGAGCTCAAGAATATCACAATCCGAGTCTAGGGTATTGAATGAGGCAAAGAAATCGAAGGTCTAAATTACTATGATTTGTGCATTCAACCAGATGTGGAACTGCCAGAGGATTACAAACCTCCTAAGTTTGAAATGTTTGATGGAGCGGGTGAACCAAAGGTTCATTTGAGAACCTATTGCAACAAACTCGTAGGGGTTGGAAAGGACGAAAAGATTCGAACATGGGAATAAGTTGAAAGCAACGGGGTTGATTTATATGAGTTATGAAGTATAACATTGTGGATTATCAGGCATTGTGACCTATGACTTCGTGCCAAGTGGGGAAATCCACTGTCAAGGAATACATTGCGGGGTCATGGGTTATATCGATTTTGGCTAGGAATGTATAAGGTCTGAGATTTTTCAAGGGATAAAGTTGGGACTTACGGTATGTCCGCCTTCTTAATAACCCTATACCTAGTGTAGATCACCCTCTACTTAGTGTGGAGATCACGGTTACGGATATTGGGGGTGCTCCAAAGGGAATACAGTGGCTGACAAGCTTCTAGACTATATGGTTTGTGCCAAGGTTTATCTGTATAGAGCTCTACCTTTGGGGTCATTGTGCATCAATAAGGATAAGAGTTACCCCAAGGAATAATGAGGGGTACATGAATAAGTGGGGTAGCTCAGCAGTGTTGAGTCAACATGGTAAAGGAGAAATTTGTCGCTGGTGGTTGAGGCAAGCCTACGAAGAGGAAGACCAGCCAGTGCAACATCAACTATTTGACTCAGTTCTCATAATGCTTTTGAAAGTGTTTGTTTCTCAAACCTTCCATTTTTTCGTGGCGCTTAGGGTTTAAACGATGTGTCAGGTCACCATGACGATGTCAGAACATGCTATCAGGTTTGATAAGTTAGCCTGTCATAGTCCTACTTCGATTCATATATCCAGAGAGCAAGTACAAAGACTCATTAAAGGACTCATGATTGTAAAATTCTTGTACGACTCATGGAAAGTTGATACTTTATTGCGGCTAGTGGTAGAAACTGTCCTAGGCTTGGGAGATTTATAATTCATCAGTGCACTCAGGCTACGTGCCCCATCAGTTACAACTCAACTACGTGACCATCAAGGGAAAAAGGGGTCAGAATGTCGAAATTGGAGGTTAGATTCGTAGAGGTGGAGACCCAGCCTATTGATATATTTTCTATGGTATGGCTGAGGCGTTACACTAATTGGTGTCATTACAAGAAAAATCTCTAATTATTATAGAGTGATGATTTCCTGAACGTAATTCGGTTATGCGTATCTAATAAAATTCTTCTACTATGCTCCACTCTCTGGTGAGCTTTATAACTCTAAAAATCTACTTCTGTGAATGCTTGTATTGAGAAATTCTATAGCGATATCCATCATTATGTGTTGTAATTTTGTTTAACAGAAAAATATTTAAAAGAAGGAAATTGAATGTTTTGATTTGCACGATACACATGTCATTGGTGACTCAGAGATGAGGACGAGATCCTCGCGTTTTAATGTGATTTGATATGTTTAAACCGGGCTACGAGCCACGGTGGAAGTAATGTAAGGATGACATCCTTGTGATGGAAATTCTTGTGTTTAAATTCTTCCTTGTGAAATTAAAATTTGTACTATAGTACAAATAGGAAGTCATGGCTGTTAGGTTTATTCGAAAATTTTTGTGTCAAAAATTATCTGTGCATAATTTACCAAATTCGTGCTATAATTATTGAGCTTTAACCTACAAGGTAGGTGCCTGCACATGTGGCGTTAAATGAGACACGTTAATTCGGGTAAATAATTATGAGTTCTTCATGGATCGCAATGAGAAATTCGACCGGAAGTGGAAATTTTGATATCCAGGTCGGAATGCGATTCTGGAAGTTGGAGAGGGTTCGTAATGTCGAATATGCTTGTGTGAAAAAATTGGGTCAATCGAACGTGATTTTATAGGTTTCGGCATCGGATGTAGAAGTTGGAAATTTCTACGTTCATAAAGTTTGGATTTGGTTGCGATTCATGATTTCGATGTTGTTTGATGTGATTTCAAGGCTCGACTAAGTTCGAATGAGGTATTAGGACTGAGTCGTGTGATTGGACAGGGTCCCGGGGGCCTCGGGTGTGTTTCGGGGTGGTTTCGGACCATTTTTCTCTATTTTGTTGTTGTTGTCTTCTGGTGTATCTGGTGAACTATGCGATCGCGTTCCTTTGTATGCGATCACATAGAAGGAAATTTGAGGGCTGATGGATTTAGCTTGTGCGTTCGCGGAAAAGGGGGTGCGAACATGTTGGCTTCGGGTGTGATCACTATGCGAACGCGGGATACGGTGGGCGAACACGTAGAAGGAATGGGGCCTGGGGCAATTTTGCCTATGCGAACGCACAGGAATCCCTGCGAACGCGGAGGGTCAGGGTTGTTTCCCTTCGCGGATGCAGTAGTTATGTCGCAAACGCAAAGAGGAAAATTGAGCCTGGGCAGATTAATTTAAATGCGGTATTCTTAGCCATTTCTTCACTTGGTATGGGCGAATTTGGGGAGCTTCAAGAGGGGTTTTCCACCAAGCATCACTAGGTAAGTAAATTCCTCCGGTTTTTAAGTTAAATATAAGATTATATGCATGAATTAGACATGGAAATTGGTAGGAAATTGGGAAAATCATAAAGTAACCTAGAATATTGTAATTTGGATTTTTAGCCACGAATTGAGAATGGAATGTAGAGTAAATTGTATATTTGAACTAGTGGAGCGATGGGTAGAATTTATCTTCGAGAAATTTCATATTCCGGGCACGTGGGCCTGAGGGCATTTTGGTCATTTCACTGAGCGGAGTTGGGAAATTATATAATTTGAAATAATCTCTAACGTATTTCAGACAAGAAAAATCTCTAATTATTATTGAGTGATGATTTCCTGAACATAATTCGGTTATGCATATCTAATAAAGTTCTTCAAAAATGCTCCACTCTCGGGTGAGCTTCATAACTCTAAAAATCTACTTCTGTGAATGCTTGTATTGAGAAATTCTATGTGGATAGCTATGTTCATCATTACATGTTGTAATTTTGTTTAACAGAAAAATATTTAAAAGAAGAAAATGGAATGTTTTGATTGGCACGATACACATGTTACTTGTGATTCAGAATTGAGGACGAGATCCTCGCGTTTTAATGTGGTTTGATATGTTTAAACAGGGCTACGAGTCGCGGTGGAAGTTATGTAAGGATGAGATCCTTGTGATGGAAATTCTTGTGTTTAAATTCTTTCTTGTGAAATTAAATTTGTACTATAGTACTAATAGGAAGTCATGCCTGTTAGGTTTATTAGAAAATTTTTGTATCAAAAATTATCTGTGCATAATTTACCAAATTGGTGATATAATTATTGAGCTTTAACCTACAAGGTAGGTGCCCTCCCGTGTGGAGTTAAATGAGACACGTTAATTCGGGTAAATAATTATGAGTTCTTCATGGATCGTAATGAGAAATCCGAACGGAAGTGGAAATTTTGATATCGAGGTCAAAATGCGATTCCGGAAGTTGGAGCGGGTCCGTAATGTCGAATATGACTTGTGTGCAAAATTTGGGTCAATCGGACGTGATTTGATAGGTTTCGGCATCGGATGTAGAAGTTGGAAATTTCTAAGTTTATAAAGTTTGGATTTGGGTGCGATTCTTGGTTTCGATGTTGTTTGATGTTATTTCAAGGCTTGACTAAGTTCGAATGAGGTATTAGGACTGAGTCCTGTGATTGGACAGGGTCCCGGGGGCCTCGGGTGTGTTTCGGGGTGGTTTCGGACAATTTTTCTCTATTTTGCTGTTGTTATCTTCTGGTCTAATGGTGATCATTACCTGAATTTTGGGGATCGGGGATAGGCTGAGGGGTATTCTGAGGAGTGTGATAAGTGGTTTGCGGACATTGAGTCGGGAGATGCTGATGTTGAAGAGGTGTAGGTATGGGTAAAGGATTTTGAGGAGTGGTTGTACATTGGTGGGGTGCGAGAGGATTCTGCGGGCGTTGGTTGGGTGTATTCTGAGGAGGTATTGGGTTTTTGGTGTTCAAATGGTTGATATCCGGGATATTTAGTGTGAGGGAGATTTTTGCCAGGTTACGGACCTGCTCAAGATCACCTTGTAGTTCAAGTATTTTCTTTTCAAGCCGCAAGACCAAGTCATTTGGTGCCGAAGTACTCCGACCATCAGAAATTTCCACATTCTAAGCATGTGCGATATTGTCTCCACTCATATTATCCATCTTAGCTTTCCCTTTGCCTTTTGATGCACTTGGAGGAGGAGGAGGTGGAGGGCCTCTGGATCTGGTGTTGTATGCTGATGATGTCAGTATGCGCGAACCAACCTTGGGGAATGGGAATAATCAAAACAAAGAACAACAAAAAGTGACCAAGTCAGTGAGAGTTCTGAAAAACATTTGCAGTATTTAAACAAATATTACGTGAATGTAAATTTGCATCCTAATTCCTCGTTATGCTCGAGGTAGGCCTAGCGACAAGTATATTTGGAGAAATTTAATGCCAATAATTGCCTCATTTCATTAATGTAATAAGTAAGACGAATCTAAAACGACACTAAATAAGATAAGTCACTAATAACACTTGGCCTTGTTACATTCGAAAAGGAAGAACAAATAAACCTAATCTACTTGGTCTCAGAAATACCTTCTCCAGGCTTGGTTCTCTTGGCTCCGTCGATCAGGTTCCCCAAGTCGCGCATGTCCAGCAGTAGGTATGCCCTTGCTAGATGCCCTCCTTCAATACCTTCAGCATTTTGGCAGTCTACGACTATTTTCCTCATCTTCCTTTCCATCTCCATCAGACCTTGCTCCAGATATTCCAACCTTTCGTTCGACCTAGTAGCTATTTCCCTCCATGCATTCATTAATTCCATATCAGTCTTGTGTTGTTCCAGATGTGCGGTCTCGGACTAGCAAACCCTTTTGCGCAGTCTATTATACTTACCTGTGCTTTGGCAGCTTCATCTATGACTCTGTTTCCTTGACCGACCCCTGGCTCGACTATTCCTGCCATGCAGTCCTCTAACCACGAAGGGTAAAAGTAAACATGCGATGCGTGATATTGATCCAGCTCGATGGTGTCCCTTACCACAATAATCTTCAAGTGCCACACATGTTGAGATTCACATTTATATGGGATGCCATCATCTTGGAAATCCACCTGTAATGACTCATTTTGGAGACTCGTGGTATAATTTGTTTTCTTCCAGCTTGTCTCATGACCATGATAGGAACATAGGGTGTATACCCCTTAACCCGATCAACACCAAGTGTGGAGCATCCCTAGATCGGATGATAAACTCATTGGTGGGGAACCACTCAAACATCCAGTGAACCTAGTCCTCAGTCAAGTTGCCGAAAAACTGCACCCATTCTGTAGCATTCTCTGGTTGAGAAAACCTGTCTGGGATGAAGGTCATTCTCTTGGGGGGGATGAAAGGCTATGTGATCGTTCTACGGTCTTCGTGGAAACTCTTGGCGGTATTGACCTTTCTGGAAATGTTCTAGCAACCAAATTTGTAGTAGAATATTACAACCCTCAAAGTGTTTGAACCCCTTCTGGCAGCGATCCAAGGCCCGATATATGTCTGCTATAATCATAGAGACAATAGTATATGCTTGTCCCTCGATTTCCTCCATTAAGGATTTGGTTACCATGGCCAGTCTGGTGTGAATTCTATCCATTTTGCTTGGAAACACTATCATACCCAATAAGCAGATGATAAACACGAAAACTCTGCGATGAATACAACCCAAGGAAGTGATGGAGAACTCGTCATGAAAGATAAAGTAGGATTTGCTGTGACCGTATCGTTCATAAAGGAAGTCGAAGTGTATATAGGACTTCTTCAGACACACCAGACCGTCATTCTTTATTAACCCCATGCCAAACCTGGGGACTTCGTGCCTCATTTCTACAAAACAAATAAGGTTAGACCCTTTCCCCCTCTGGATTCGACTATTTATACATTGATGATTAGCATATTGGCACTTATTTCTCAAAATTAATGCATAGATCGTGGTTGCGTCCGTTGGGATTACGAAAGCCCTGGTGGACTTTAGACAAGGCTTTTCTTAAAGGGTTATTATGTGGACAAAGATTAACCCAAGCTAGGTTTGACCATGATGCATGTACATTTATAATCAGAGTAAGGTTTTTATAGAGGTCTAGACTGGTACCCTCAAGCGGACAACTCGAGGGGGAAAGGCACGGAACCGTCGACTGCACCGCTGATCGACTAGTTTTACCGCAACTAGGCCTTTCCGAATTCAAAAGGTGATATAGGAAGAGCGCAAACACTCATCAAGTGTTGCTAAGGTATTACTTACGCACAAGTGGAATATGATGTTGATTATGATTTATGCAACAGAAAATAGCACGTTGTCACGTATTTGCACGATGAAACAAAATGATAAATGCGGTTTAATAATTGTAATGGCATTTAAGAAAGAAAACAAAGAGACGAGTCAGTTTTTATAGTAAAGAGTAATAAAACAAGAAAGAGAAATCATAAATGACTGAAGATAGGCAAATAAATTCACACAAAGTGGGAAGGGGAAGGGGCATGCAAGTATTGACGGAATAATAAAGACATGCTTAAAGACTAATTCACAAAAATCAGGTTTGTTATGGTAAGAGCCTAAAAAAATATCCCCAGCAGAGTCGCCATGATGTCGCGTCCCATTTTTCCTCGCGAAATCAGGTTTCGACATTTTTGGGACAACTCCTTTTCCGGGATGGGTTTGGAATTGGAAGAGTCGCCACCTAACGGATTAAGGTGCGTTAGGGCACCTAGAGCAATTAACTCATATAACCAGTTTACATCACCAAAGATCGGGTAGGGCTCAAATTACCTTGAGGGAAAGGTATTAGGCACCCCTCGAGGTCCACAACGGTGGGTCCCGACCGAATTTAAATTAAGCGAAGTAGTATAAAAGGGGAAAAGCAATTTGGACAAATACGATATTCATTTTATTTCAAACAGGAGTATGGGGGGAGGGGGTCCTAAGTTTTTTAGCCTATAGGATCATTCTATGCAACACTTTGTAACTCCCTCAAGTCGGGGTATTACAAATAGTACTTAGCGCACGGATTATTATATCCTTACTACCCAATTACTATATTTAAGTTGTTACTTAACTGTTCTAGGAGTTTCTACCTCGTTCCTTATGCGTGCACTACACGTCCCTTACCTATGGACCTGGAGGTATTATGACCTTTCGACCAACCTATATTACTTAAAATGTGGAATCTAGGTGACAATCAAAAAACAAATAGGACTTTCAGATAAGGGAACAAGTATGGGCTCACATTGACCTCCGCACGTAGACAACAAAAGCACGCGGACTTTTTTAACTTTGGAATCCTATAGGCAGGGTATCTATGTAGTAAAAAAGAATGCAGAGACAGTTTTATTAAGGCAAGCATTACGACCTATTTGTTTGCCTACTGATTTTATTCAGCATGAATCTTGGCACTCCAGGCTGTAATATGTCACAATTATAAACCCAGGATCATTATTAAGTCCTACAAATATATTGCCTAAGTGATTGGCAGTAGCGAATGGATTTAGAATCGACCAACAGGATCATATATGCATGATTTCTACGAGCTTATTAATGACATGCCTATAGACAGGATTTCTAGGTGTAGCACGAATTGTAATCTATAAAGATAAGTTTTACTCCTTTCAATCCTATAGACATGCTTTCTAATTGTTGAATTGATTTGAACCTTATAGGCATGATTTCTAAATGCTGAATTGATTTGAACCCTATAGGCATGATTTCTAAATGCTGATTTTAGTCCTATAGGCATGATATCTATTGTATGATTGATTTAAACCATATAGGTAGGATTTGTAGGTTTGAAACTGATATTAGGCCTATAGGCATGATATCTATTAACCGTATAAAGGAAGACTTTAAACAAATTGACAGGAAAGATATTTATCTCACACAACAAAGTCCTATAGGCATGATTGCTAATGCACATTTGTTGAAAACATGTATAGATCCTATGAACATGATTTCTAATGTACAGAGTTAAACGAAAGTCCTATAAGCAGGATCTCTAGTATGCAAATGTAAAAGCCACAGAATAAAAATGATCATGAAAGTCCTATAAGCAGGATCTCTAGTATGCAAATGTAAAAACCACAGAATCAAAAGGATCATGAATGTCCTATTGGCAGGATTTCTGAACACAACATAGTATTCATATAGTTTGATCAGCTTAATTAAATCCTATAGGCATGATTTCTACCCAGTTTTAAAAAAAGATATAAGTATAACCCCGAGCTTCACTAAATATCCCCCAAAAATGTGTTATTATACAATTATTACAACCCAGAATATCAAATGAATCACATAATGGTAATAGTTACACTATAGGGAGCCTTCATAGGCCAAAATAAACCCAGGAACCAGGCCTTCCACCGTAACAAAAACACAACATAGGGATTTATAGTACATTGGAATCATGTTTCTAGTGTGTCAAAATTCCCAAGGGCCTCAATGGACCCAAGGCAATGCTCACACTAGAGAACCAAATGCTCAGAAATAATTCAAAAGAGATTAGGAACAAAACCCCAGTGTGTCAGAGTTCACAAGGGTCTCACATGGACCTCGAGCAGTACTCACACTGAGGAGGTTAAGGACAGAACCTAAGGATCTAAGAATAGGAGTTTGAGGTAATATTATACAAAGTAAGACAATGGTAAAGGGCAGGTTTGAGTTTAGAAAAGCCATCATCACAGAGTTTGAAACACAGAATATATAGGAAGAATTCCACTAAGAAGACAAATTGGAATGATTTGCAAAGTTGTTCATGCTCAAGTATATAGTTTTAATAAGTTAAAATATGAAAGGCCTAATTAAGCTAAGTATACATGCTAAAATTTAGGACAACTTTGTCTAATCACAGGAAAACATTGAGACATGGTATTAAGGCAAAAGTCAAGTAATCATGTGGAATCCAAGGAATACAAGACACGCCAGCAGAAAAGTTATCAAAGGACATGTGTGACAGAAAAGGGACTTAATACAGCCAAGACATAATAATACAAGTTTGTAAAGATTCCTGACTGATTAGTTGATGAACATACTAGTATTAACCTAAAGATACTAAGTTTAGAACAAGTTCAAAACTAGCAAAACAACATATATGAAACAAATTAAAAGACAATAAGCTAATCGCTAAGAGGATTCATGTTATTCAATATAAACAGTCTTAGAACTAATAACGTTAATTATAGAACTAAAGGAAATCACATAAACATGAAACTGGCAGAGTCATGCTCATAATGGACTTTAAACATGTTGGTTCTTAAACAGTTCATAGAAGTAAAATGACAAAGGGATAGTCAATCACCAGTTAGGCAAGAAAACAAGAAATACACCACAGTAGTCGAGAGCACGGAATTAGTTGGCCTTGGCTTTCAGCTGGCCAAGACCAAAAATAAATGAGAGAGGGAAAAGAGAATACAAAACCAAGCCCTAAGTTCTTTAGTGAGAATATAATGATTCTAGTCTATCTAAGAGGGGAGAGGGGAGGGGTTTATATAGTATTATAGTATAAACAGAAAACATGGTAAGTATTAAACACATAATCAATTAGAGTATAATATTTAGGGAAAATAATACATAAACGAGGGAGTTCAATAAACTAACAGATCGAGAATGTAATCATGCAAGTAACATTTAAAATAACGGGATACAATAGAGAATAAGGAAAATATCATACAAATATCAATTAAAATAAGATTTAGGGCGAAATAAAGTAAAAAATAAAGGAACACAGTAGATTAAACAGAAATAAGAAAAATATCAGTCAAATACGAGAAAGGAAAGAGTATCAATCAGAAATAAGTAAAGAATAAGGAAATATCTCAAACCCTAGTTGAGACTTATGCCTTGAATCGGGCCAAAAATACAAGGACTGTTCAATATAACATGTATAGAGACGGAACATCGTCCAGATATTCATAAAATCAGGGTGAATCTACCCATTATTGAGGTAGTTCTTGCCAAAAATAGGACAAGAACCAAGTGATGTCAACAACATGGGTATAAGGGCAAAATATTACAAAATAGGTAAGCAAATCATGGATTGATTCCATGTTTGAGCCGGAATCATAGAGGATTGAGGAGTGATGGAACTAGGGTTTGACAGAGAGAGAAGGGGAGTGTAAGAGTTTATGGGCGGTGGGTGAAAAGGTAAATGAGTTAGGTTTAGGGTTTGGTATAGTTAAGAAGGGGGAATTAGATATGGACCTTTGGTCTTTAGAGATCAACGGTAACGATTAGAATGGTCCTGGGTCGGGTATTTTAAATGGGTATGTGGATTGGGATAATAGGTATTGGGCTGGGGGTATTGGGCTAGTAAGGATGTTGGGTTATATCCGGAAATAGGGATTTTAGGGGCTAGATTTTAAATACCCACTTTAACAAATAAATAATTTATAAAAAATAATTAATAAATAACAAAATATCACTTGTGCATAAAAATGATTTAAAATAATTAACTAAAATTATAAAAATATAAAAAGTCATTTTCTATATAAATAATGTAATTATGCATACATATGGGCTATTATTGGAAATTGGCAATTTTAGCCTTAAAATGCAGATGTAATTATAATAAATGTACCAAAAAGTTTAAAGCTTATTATGGATATAAATTATGAAATTAGATGATAAAATCATCATAAAAATTATTTGTGATTGCAATTAATAATTATTTATATAATAAAACATGGGAATAAATTGATTTAAAAATGTTTTAAAACTATGGAAAATTATGAAAAAATGATAGTTGGTGTTTATGCACTATTTTGAAAGTATAAATGTATTTACAAAATATATATGGGAAAAATTAGGTGTCAACATCGATCCACCATTGCTCAAAAACCTAATGTCCCAAGACTTCCAGTCAATACCATTCTTCCCAGATTCGGCAACAGAGGATCCAGCAGCGTCATCGGTCTTTGTGACCATCGAACCCCAAATCCACCATTCCCCATCA
>ML333553.1:0-45316 GCA_005239505.1 Nicotiana paniculata
ATATGCTGCACTTATTGCAGAACAAAGGGCTATTCTCAGGGTCATACATTGAAGACCCCAGCAACACTTGAAAAACTTCCTGTCAATTTGCAAAACTCAAAGGCAGCCAAACGTCACTCAAGAGGCAATAAAACTGTTGTTGAGCGTGATCAATCCTCTCGAAGATAAGTACAGACGTCTCCGTACCGATCCGCAAGACTCTACTAAACCTTCTCATGACCGGTGAGTTCTATGTAACCTAGCGCTCTGATACCAAATTGTCACAACCACAAATCTAAACCAGTCGTGATGGCGCCTATCGTGGAACTAGGCCATCCAAAACCACACTCAAACCGTAATAATCTTCCATTTATATCATTACTAAACTGATAACCCATAAAGGTTTCTTTTGAAAATTTATTTTTAAAACAGATAAAGCTACACCGGATATTAAATACAACCCCCGAGATCCCGGAGTCACTGGTCATGAGCATCTACAGAAAATATACAACTCTGAAAAAAAACTTTATAATAGTAAGCAAGAGAGAGCAGGATTGCGGACGCGTGCAGCTACCTCGCAAGATCTCCGAGAAGTCTCTGGAACAGATACACAACTCACTCTGCCCAAACACCTAGATCTGCACACAAGGTGCAGGAGTAACGTGAGTACGCCAACTCAGTAAGTAACCAAAGTATCTAAAAACTTGAGTGTAATGACGAGCATTTAAACTTTATAGTTTCATAAAAATAAGTACCAATATAGTTAATAGATCAAGTCAAGAGTCCACATTTACCAAAGATTACACAAACTCTAATTTTTCTGTTTAAACTTGTATAAAACATTAATCAACATTTACCAAAGAGGCTCAGTGTAAAGAAAAGTGAAAACAGTAGGTTCATAAAAATATCAGCCATTCGGGCACAATGTCACTTACAAATAAAACCTCTCGGGCAAGCCTCTCAGTCACTCGTGACTCTACTCTCATGAGTCAATGCTCACAATGGACACTCTCACTCATCATGTATCATATAACAACTGCTGCGGCGTGCAACCCGATCCAATATATATACGTGCAGCCCGATCCATATAACATACGTTGCAGCGTGCAACCTGATCCATAAAATAGTCGACTGCGCCCACTGGGGGTGTACAGACTCCGGAGGGGCTCCTATAGCCCAAGCACTATATTACTGCGGCGTGCAGCCCGATCTAATATGTATATTGCTGCAGCGTGCAGGCCGATCCATACATAATATATATTGCTGCGGCGTGCAGCCCGATCCATAACTATCCTCACATACTCGAATCTCGTCCTCACTCAGTCATCCTCACTAGCCACTCGGGCAATTCATCTCAACTCACGGGACTCAGCCCAAAATACCTCTCAGAGTTTCAAAACAGTGTGATAGAAAGTGAAAATAACAACAAGTTGTAAACATGACTGAGTTCACAAATGTTCTATCAGGATGGTGTGAGAATAGTGTAAAAATACCCCTGAGGGTCTAAACAGGTCGACACAAGACCCCAAATATGGCTTACATCCCATAAACAAGTATAAATTTCTAAAATACAGGTTATCGTAAGATTTCAGGTCGAATACGCGGCTTAATAGTCGCTACGGGACGGACCAAGTCACAGTCCCTATCTGTGCACGCCCACACGCTCGTCACCTAGCATGTGCGTTACCTCATTTCCAAAACAATATAAAATACCGGGGTTTCATACCCTCAGGTCTAAAGTTACAATCGTTACTTACCTCAAAAAGGTCCGAAAACTTCTCCGCGATGCTCTTGCCCCTCAAATCGGCTCCCAAATGCTCTGAGTCAATCAAAATCAGATTAAAAACATCAAAATATTCTAGGGAGACGAAACCCATTCAAAAACTATCAAACTTAGGCACAATTCCCGGAATTGGCCAAACCCGAGCCCCGGGTCCACGTCTCAGAATTCGATAAAAATCACAAAACCGGAATCCTCATCTCCTCACGAGTCTACCCATATCAAATTTACCAAAATCTGACCGCAATTGCCCATTCAAATCATCAAAAGAAATTCCCAAATTTTCCTCTCATATTTCCCCAATTTTCACTTTAAATTTCTCAATTTACCTGACAAAAATCAAGGCTAAATTATGATATTAACTCAAAAGTGATTGAAGAACACTTACCTCAAGAACTCCACTGAAAATATCCTCCAAATCCTCCTTATCCCGAGCTCTCTAGTGTTCGTTTGAGTTATGGCCAAAAACCCCCGTTTTGAACTTAAAAACTTTCTGCCCAGCTTCTTTTTCTTCATCGCGAACGCGTCACTAAGACCGCGTTCGCATAGAACAATCCAACAGGCCCCTAATTTTACTCTACGCGAACGTAGTTTCCAGCCTGCGAACGTGATGCACAGCCTCCCCCATACCTACGCGAATGCATGGACCCAGTCGTGAACGCATAGGCCAATGAGCCTGGGGTCCTCAGACGACTCACACTCTACGGGAACGCGCCAACTCCCCCGTGTTCGCGATGAATCACCACTTCGCATTCGCACCCCTACGTCCGCGAACACATAGAACAACTAGCCCCCCCTTCCACAAAACACTCTATGCAAACACAAACCCCCCTCCGCGAACGCATAGAGTAAAACTCTGCAGCAAAAAAACTAGCAAAATAGCCAAGTTTGGAATCCAAAAATTGATCCGTTAACAATCTGGAAATTCATCCGAAGCCCTCGGGACCCCAACCAAATATACCAAAACATTCCATAACCTCATTCAAACTTATTCGAGCCTTCGAAACACCAAAAACAATGTAAAAACACCAAAATCACATCAAATTCAAGCCTATGAACTTTGAAATTTCTAAATTTCACCAAGGATGCCGAAACCATCCAAAACACATCCGATTGACCTGAAAATTTTCACACATATGCAAAATGACATTACAAACCTGCTCAAAGTTCCGGAATTCCATTCCGACCCCTATAGCCTATGCTCCATTGCCGACCGAAAATCGGCAAAAACTAGCTTTCGCGAATTCCAGCCTAATTCTACACCGGACATCAAAACCACATTCCGAACACACTCCTAAGTCCCAAATTACCTAACGAAGTTATCCGAACCATAAAATCTACATTCCGAGGTCGTTTACCAATAAGTCAACTTCCGGTTGACTTTTTCAACTATTGAACTAAGTTAAGAGACTAAGTGTCTCATTTCTCTCCAAAAATCACTCCGAACCCGAGCCAACCAATCTAACACAACATAATGAAGCTGAACCACATACAATGAAGCACGAACAGGGGAAACATGGCTATTACTCTCGGAATGACCGGCTGGGTCATTACATAGGGTTTAGGGGCGGCTGAGAGAGAGAGATGTGAGAGGGGGGAAGTTTGAAATGAGGGGGTAGGAAGGGGTTAGGACATATATATGTCAAATGCCATGCCAGTTCCGGACCGTTAGATCTATTGAAGATCAACGACCAGGATTTCCTGGCACTTAAACGACGCCGTTTAATTTAATGAAGGGCTGGACCGGTTTAGGGGGTATTGGGCTTGGGTATTTTTATTTGAATTTTGGAATTGGGCTGGTTTAAGCACTGGCCCAATCCGGCCAAAGTGTCCCTAAACCCATTTTGCTTAATTAACTTTTAAAAAAATTCTAATTGTTTAATTAAATCCTAAATTAAGTACTAAATCATTTTAAATTGTAAAACTAAACTAATTATACCTTTGTATTAATTACATAATTAGTCAATATTAAATTGTTAAAAGAAAAATTACTAATTTAACACTAAGACTAAAGAATGTAAAAAACAAACAATTTTTGTGATTTTCTTTTAATAATATATTTACATTATGTAATTACGTATTAAATTAAATTAAATTTCTAATAAAGCAATATGATGAAGATTTAAATATTTTTTGTTATTTTTCATGACTTCAAAAATGAAAAATGCAACCAAATGCAAACAATTTCAAATAATTACCAAAAATCCTAAAAACAATATCTAAAAATAAATAGGAATAATTTATTTAATAATTTTGTAGGAATATTTTGGTAGGGTAAAAATTACATGCTCACACCATCTGGATTAAATTTAACTGTAAAGACCCACTTGCATCCCACTGGTTTCTTTCCCTTTGGTAAATCTACCAGATCCCATGTGTGGTTATCTTCTAAAGCATGTATTTCCTCAAGCATTACATCAGACCATCCGGGATAATTCAAAGCCTTCTTCACTGTTTTGGGTACGAAGATGAAGTCTAGAGAAGAAATCATAGATCTAGACGTAGAGGATAAGTGGTCATAGGAAACAAAGTTAGCTATAAAATATGTCGATTTGCAAGTACGGGTACCTTTACGAAGAGCAATAGGAAGGTCAAGGTTATCTGGAGGATCAGGCAAAGGTACACGTATCTTCCAGTCTGGCCTTAAGTCTTGCCACAAAACCATCTGGATTAACTTTAACTGTAAAGACCCACTTGCATCCCACTGGTTTATTTCCTTTTGGTAAATCTACCAGATCCCATGTGTGGTTATCCTTTAAAGCATGTATTTCCTCAAGTATTGCATCAGACCATCCGGGATGATTCAAAGCCTCCTTCACTATTTTGGGTACGGAGATGGAGTCTAGAGAAGCAACCATAGATCTATACGTAGAGGATAAGTGGTCATAGGAAACAAAGTTAGCAATAGCATATGTCGATTTGCATGTACGTGTCTCTTTACGAAGAGCAATAGGAAGGTCAAGGTTATCTGGAGGATCAGGAAAATGAGGATCAAATGATGAAGGAACTGGTGCCGGCATGTATCATTTGTCTCTCGCCTCCGCGGATAAACTTGAATAATTGGAGGTCTTGCTAACATAGTTGGAGCAGGTGATGAAGGCACAATAGTCGATTCATTCTCAACAACATAGTTGGGAGATGGAAGAGTATCTTCTGATTGTTCTCTCAAAGTACAGGTAACCTGATATACTAGCCACTCATCTTCCTCTCCCTGGCTTGTAGAAACGGAAGTGCATAGAGGAATGGTGTAGTCTCTGAAAATACCACATCAGTTGACACTAAATATTTTCCAAGCTCAGTAGAATAACAACGATACCCCTTCTGAAGGCGAGAATAGTCCAAGAAAACACACTTCAATGCCTTGGGATCCAACTTGGTAAGAGATGTGCTTCCAAACACCTTAGGTTCCACTGAAAAATAATGACTTGTTCGGAAAAATAACACTATAAGGCACATTACCACCGAGCACAATAGATGGCATCCGATTAATCAGAAAACAAGACGTAGAAACCGCATCAGCCCAGAACTATTTAGGCACCTTCATTTGGAACAAAAGTGCTCGAGATGTCTCAAGTAGATGCCTATTCTTCCTCTCAGCAACTCCATTTTGAGAGGGTGTATCAACACATGAATACTGATGTAACATACTATGTTGTCTCATGTAGGACTGAAATAACTCTGACATATATTCTTTAGCGTTATCACTCCTCAGAGTACGTACCGAATCATTGAATTAAGTTTTGACTTCAGCACAAAAGGCAGAAAAGTGAGTAAACACTTCATAGCGGCTCTTCATAAAGTAAATCCAAGTCATTCGAGAAAAATCATCTACAAATATGATAAAATACTTATGCTCAGTTTTAGAAACAACCGGACATGGTCCCCAAACATCAAAATGGACTAAATCAAAAGCTGACTCAGCTCGCTTATTAACCCTTGGACTTAACGAGATGCTATGGTGTTTTGCAAATTGACATGTCTCACAATCCAATGACGAAATATTCTGAAATCGAGGACACAACTTCTTTAACAAAGGTAGAGAGGGATGTCCTAACCGACAATGTGCTTCAGAAGGAGACACAACACTGGAGCATGCAATAGGCCGTGGCTCCCATTCATCAAGAATATAGAGATCACTAGATAAATATCCTTTACCAATAACTTGCTTCGTTGTAATATCTAAAACAAACAATGATCGGGAAAGAACGCAACACAACAATTAAGGTCTTTGGTGATTTTACTAATAAAAATCAAATTGAAGGCCAAGGTTGGTAGACATAATACAGATGACAGGGTAATAGAGGAAGTTGGTTCAACAGTCCCAACTCCAACACTACTACAAGTTTATCCATCAACTACAATAACCGAAGAGGGTGCTTTGTGTGATCGAAAGCTAGAAAAAATATTTGGATTACCCGTCATGTGATTTGTGGCACCTGAATCAATCACCCATTTATTTGAACAGGCGAAAAGATATGTTTTATCTGACCCAGCAAAAGTAACTCAAGAAGATTCCTTAATTGATTTGTGATATTGAAGGAATTTCATAAACTCATCTGAAACCAAAATTGTTGGACCAGGAGCTGTAGCATTATTTCCTCCTTGTTTACTATTGGCAACCATTCTTTTTTTTTTTTTTAAAACTAATAAATTCTCAAAGTTTCAAAGCAGATGATAGAGAACCCAACAAAAGTTCTATGTGAAGAAATACCAATTGAGCGTAATTCTTGACAGAGGAACTAGCAAAATTCCTCAACTATTAAATATACCCCTGAAGTCGCACCAATAAAACCAAGTCTGAGGCCCCAAATTCGATTAGTAAAGATCCAAACAAAATTAGTAAGCAATATGAGTTTTAAGAAGTCTGACCGAATGCAACTTCTTGAAATATGATATTGAAGGAGACAAATATTTTCAGTGTTTCAAGCACCAGAGAAACCAAATAAGAGTTTAAACTAACTATCCCAAGATAATGATCAATTCCAGACAACCAACAATTAAGCAAAGGATGACCCCCAAATAAATAATACCAAAACCAATCGGTTAAACCAAGAAAGAAATAGCTATACCCACAAATAATAAAACATCCCAACTCCCAAACAAGAGTCCAACATCCACAATAGCAAAGGAAATTAGATCTGAGATACTTACAAAGTAAAACTGAACTGTGAAACCTGAAACAACCCAAGAAGCGAACCAAACAGGTTGTGAATCGAAGATCTTCTTCCAGCAAGTTCGGCTAACCAGACAAGTAACAGAAGCCGCCGGAAAAGAGAAGACGAGGATGGAGAACAAAACAGAAACAAAAAGCTTACAATGCATACACCTTCACGCTCGCGTGATGAATAGACCGGAGCTACAGGTGGCGCGTAACATCCACTTTCTTCACACCCAGTCGCCGAAGATGACTGGTCAAACTATCGAGCCAATAGGCTCTGATACCATGTAAACTGTTAAGTACAGAGACAATAAAACAATCTCTCTTATCTTCTATTCAAAAAATAACAAGTATATGTACAAGTTCATAGAGCCCTAACTATGGAAAGAATAGAAAAGAAAATCCTATAAATCTGCTGTGAATCCCTATGTATACTGCATAAGATTATGTTTACATTCATTATCTAACACTGTCCTTTGTCAAAAGTTACAATTATGGTGACCTTGAGTCCTTCATCTATTCCTTTGTCACCAGGTCCCTTGCTCATTCTTTCTTTACTTTTTAGTTATTATTGTGCACTATTCTCTAATAATTTTGCTCAAAAACAAGAGCGACAATGGAGGGAGTTGTATAACATTTACGTATGGGAAGCCATGCATCATTGTTACTACACCAAAAACATGCAAGCAAGTAGTGATGGATGATTGATAAGTAGGGATTTTAACCTATTATTCGCTCTCTTTTACTTGTGTTTTAGGCCAAAAATGCTTGAAGGTATTTTCGGAAACTAATGAATATTCTTGCTTGCACGGATTGTTCAAAATAAGCCAAAGGAATCAAAATCAACTCGCAAAGGAGTCAAAAGTCGAACAAAAACCAAGACTGGGCAAAGAGGCCTGCAGTGCGGACTACACAAATATTGTGAAGCCACAAAAGCTATTGCGCGGACGCGATCAAAAGTATGCGGTCCGCGAAAGGGAAATTCAGCGAGTTGCAATTTCAGGCTATATGATGAGCGCGGACCGCGCCAAAAATGTGCGGCCGCAAAGTCCCTGTGCATCTGCAATTAAAATTACGCAGACTGCGATGAATGAGATTAAGAGAGTTGGCAACTTGAGCAAAAGAGAGGAGTGCAGACTGTACCAAAATTGTGCGGCCGCAAGATGTCAAGCGCGGCCGCATACACAATTGTGCGGTCCGCTAAGATGAAGAATCAAAGAATTGATTTCAAGCCAAATACAAGCAAGTGCGGACTGCATCACTTTTATGCGACCGCATAATCAGGAGCGCAACCGCAGTTTGAATTATGCGGCCCGCGAAAGAAAGAGTGCGGCCGTACAACCTCCGCAGGGGTAATTTTATCAGATATTTTCAGCTTAGTATAAATAGATTTTTTTGTCATTTTTAGGTTATATCATATTTTGTATGAGCACCTGAGACAGCTGACTTATCTGTTTTCGGAAATTTTGTATTAGATTCACTTCTTAACATTAGAGTTTCATCCCATAATCTAATATTATGGATTTTATCTTCATTTCATCTTTAATTTCTTCTATTTTCATGAGTAGCTAAACCCATAGCTAGGGTTGTGACCCAACCCTAGTGTGGGTATTTAATGAATATTTGATTTTAGGGCTTGAATGTGAATGAGTTAGTGATATTTAGCCTAGTTCTTGCTAGAACTCAAGAAAATGGTTGCAAACATTGATTCATGCCTTTATGACTTAGTCTCTACTTGAAAAAGAGGGACTAACTCTAGAAAAACTAGGCTAACAAGGAATTGGGGTGAGCTCAAGAAATTGATAGCCCCAATTAAAGGGTTAAACCTAGAGATAGTAATACCCGACTTGAGCTAATATCACTTGATTTGTATGAATACCCATTTTGACTTGAGAAAGCCAAATTGGGCAAAATCACTCAAACTACCGAGAGATATAGAGTAAGTACGCGGGTGTGATAGCTATATTACAATCCCAACTAATCAAGCTTGACTTAGATTTTACTACCCGTTAGATATCCACCTAGGTAGAAGTCACGACCCTAGTATCTTTTAACACTTGTAAAACTCAACAAAAATATTGTCCTTAGTTTCAATTATTGCAATCATTAGAGTAAAATTAGAAGTAAAAATCAAACCCAAACTTGTGGAAGTGTAATTAGAATCAAAGCCCGCATCTAACTTAAATATAAACCTAATTCCAAACATTAACTCCCTGTTGATTCGATCTCGACCTTAGTTGGGTTAAAACTGCATCGATCCTCCTTGCTACTCAATTGTACTGTAGGCTTGGACCCGATCAATAATGACCATTTTGTGTTGAGTTTCCCAAAATCCGTGACAGATCTAACAGCAAAGAGAACATTTCATGGAGTTACAAGGCAGAAGCACAAGCTTCTCCGACGGATTCATTCACAGGTCACGAGGCATTATCACTACATATGACTATATATTTGGAGGCGGAGCTAGGATTTGAACTATACGGGTTCCAAATTCTGGGATAGTGAAGTGGTGTTAGTAACTAAGTTCTGCATTTAATTTTTGTCCATAATTGGTGGATTTCAAAATACAAATAGAGTTTGGACTAACGCTACTGAGTTTGGTCGTACCACTAGGTCGGCTTCTGGCTAGCTCCGCCACTGACTACACAATTAAGGAGATTGATGTTGCTGCATTCCATAAGTGCGGTAGCCCGTTGAGTTGCTAACTGAAATAATGAAGTTTGTATCTCAAGTGATCATGACTATTACTATAAGTACACAAGTTGATCAGAAATGGTTTGATGTAGTTGAAAATGAGTTTGCTTTTTTCGTTGATGGAGTTTTTGCCCTGTTAGTAGATCCAGAATCTCTTACCACATGGCACTCAAGGTTAGTTTTTCCATCAGATTATTTTCGAAAAGACCACCACCCCGCCGAAACTAAATACAGCTTTGCTTCTTAATCGATTGTTAATCTAGAATCATTGAGTTAATATACGTCTAAAAGGTGCCAAACTTCCAGACCACAACAAGAAAATTGTTTCCTTTCATGGTTGTCAGGAGAACTTAACCAAGATATTTCAAGTAGCAATAGATGAAAGAAGGGTGAAGAATAGGAAGGCAGGGTATTCAGTGATGAGAAAATTGTGAACATACTAATTCTGTAGGCCTTTAGCTGCCGGATATCCACTGCCCCTAAAAAGCTACGTGGGCGCTCCTCTACCAGCAAGAACATTCAGAATACTTGCAGAAATCTAATTAAGGTCAAATTAATGGACAAGTGTTTACCTTTTTAATTTGATTATCACCATTAAGTTTACCGTTAAAGGTTTCCGATAAGAGTTTAGTGTGTTTAAAGGTTACTCGTATAAATTCAAACAGCTTGTGCTTATTTATTATTTCAGCAAGGGCCTAAGAGGATATTGTAAAGAGAAGATCATCTTCTCAAACAGTGCTAACCCTCAATGAGATCAGACAAATGAAATATTTGTCAAAGGTAAGTTATAATCCCCACTGGAGCAATATGCTAACTATACCTCTAGATGTTTATCGAGTCTTTCTTTTTGACGACTTATTATTAAACTCTTAAGTTGTCTACTTTTGACTCTCTAGGTAATTGATGAAACACTATGCCTTGTTAATGCTGCACCACTTTCTAGAGAAGCTGCAGCTGCTGTTAAACTGAATGGTCTGTAGTCCATATACACCTCTTGTCATCATTTCTGCTTGTTCTTTCCAATCTCAAACCATTCTCCTCCATTCAATAACTAAATTGTGTGATTCGCAAGCAATGATTAATTGCATCTGGATAAGTAGGTTTTCCTTTGAACTTTCCGTAGTGAACTTATGTCGGATATACTCGGTCAATCGGTAGATTTGATATTTTTGAACCGGCGAACTTTGGTATATACCTAGACAACCATAAGTCACACAACCAACCCTTAACCGTCTTTGGTTCTCATTTTTGTGTTCGTTTCGACCATGAACACCGCCTGGTTTCATAAGTGCGTAGAGAACTGACCTTACAAATTCTCCTTGAAGCGGCTAACACTTCACACTTACATAGGTGATTCCTAAATGTGTCATCCCGTAGATACACTATTTGATATACCCCGTATCAAATTTAGAAATCATTAAAAAGCCTTAATGCTTTATCCTTGATACTGAACATTGTCTCATCACGAGAATGGAACAAATAATTTAGTTGACAATGTTGAACCGTCATTAATGACTTTGTTTGATCTCCTTGAACCTAGATCTTGGGATCTCCAGTCTTCTAGGTAGAGTTACCGCCACTATGAATTGTTCTCGGCCATAGTCCTATTCCTCTTGATTATTTCTCAACTACCTCTCTAGTTAGGCCTTTTGTAAGTGGATCCGACACATTATCGCTTGACTTTAAATAGTCAATCGTGATAATTCCTCTAGAGAGTAATTGCCTAACGGTTTTATGTCTTCTTCGTATATGACGAGATTTACCGTTATACATAACGCTCCCTGCCCTTCCAANCGTTTTATGTCTTCATCACATATGACGAGATTTACCGTTATACATAACGCTCCCAGCCCTTTCAATTGCCGCTTGACTATCGCAATGTATGCATATTGGTGCCAACGATTTGGGCCAAAATGGAATGTCTTCCAAGAAATTCCGGAGCCATTCAGCTTCTTCACCGACTTTATATAAGGCTATGAACTCAGCCTCCATTGTAGAGCGGGCAATACAAGTTTGTTTGGATGACTTCCAAGATACCGCTCCTCCACCATTAGTGAATACATATCCACATGTGGACTTAAAATTAGTTAAACTGGTCCAATTTGCATCACAGTATTCCTCAATCACCGCAGGATATTTACTGTAGTACAAAGCAAAGTCCTAGGTATGTTCTAAATATCCCAAAACTTGTTTCATTGCCATCCAATGAGATTGACCTGGATTGCTCGTGTATCGACTCAATTTACTTATAGCATAAGCTATATCTGGTCGTGTACAATTCATGATGTACATTAAGCATCCCAAAACACAAGCATAATCCAATTGTGATATGCTTTGGCCTTTCTTCTTTGCTAATGCAAGATTCACGTCAATTGGAGTCTTTGCGACTTTAAACCCCAAGTGCTTGAATTTTTCAAGTACTATCTTAATATAATGAGATTGTGACAATGCCAGACCTTGAGAAGTCTTATGGATCTTAATTCCCAGAATTAAATCAGCAACTCCCAAGTCCTTCATATCAAACTTGCTAGTTAGCATACTCTTAGTCGCATTTATGTTGGCAATGTCATTACTCATTATCAACATATCATCCACGTATAAGCAAGCAATGACTATGTGATTTGGAACATTTTTAATGTACACACATTTATCACATTCATTTATCTTAAAACCATTTGGCAACATTGTTTGGTCAAATTCCGCATGCTATTGTTTGGGTGCTTGTTTTAGTCCGTAAAGGGAATTAACAAGTCTACATACCTTCTTTTCTTTACCTGGAACCACAAACCCTTCAGGTTGTTCCATGTAGATTTCTTCCTCCAACTATCCACTTAAGAAGGCCGTCTTAACATCCATTTGATGAATTTCAAGACCATAAACTGCAGCTAACGCTACTAACATTCATATGGACGTAATTCTTGTAACTGGAGAGTATGCATCAAAATAGTCAAGACCTTCTCGTTGTCTATACCCTTTGACCATAAGTCTTGCCTTATATTTATCAATAGTGCCATCATTTTTCATTTTCCTCTTAAAGATCTATTTATAACCCAATGGTTTATTTCCAGGAGGAAGATCAACCAATTCTCATGTATGGTTATTCAATATGGATTCTATTTTACTATTGACTGCCTCTTTCCTAAACAATGATTCCGAAGAAGACATAGATCTTTAAATGTTTGAGGCTCATTCTCCAATAATAAAGTCACAAAATCTAGTCCAAATGAAGTACACGTTCTTTGACGTTTACTACATCTTGGATCCTCCTAATTAAATGTACTTTCTTTTGTTTTTTCCCGAGGTCGTTTAGATCCTTCACCAATCGACTCACATTCCTTTTTATACGGATATATGTTTTCAAAGAACTCAGCATTATCTGATTCTATTTTTACCCTTTTGAGTTTAGGAACTTGCACTTTTGCCAAACACCCCCACACTTTAAAATAATTCAGGTTGAGCTTCCTTCCTTTCCATTTTTCATATGGAATGGATTGTGTTGTGCTATGGGGTACTCGATTTAGTATTCGATTAGCCGTAAGAACGGCTTCCCCCCCACAAGTTCTGTTGCAAACCAGAACTTATCAACAATGCGTTCATCATCTCCTTTAATAAACGATTTTTTCTTTCCGCAATCCCATTGGATTGGGGTGTGTAAGGGGCCGTTGTTTGATGAATAATTTCATATTCTAAACATGTTTCTTCAAAAGGAGATTCATATTCACCACCCGTATCACTTCTTATCATTTTAATTTTCTTATTAAGCTGTGTTTCAACTTCATTTTTGTATTGCTTGAATGCGTCTATTGCTTCATCTTTACTATTAAGTAAGTAAACATAGCAATATCAAGTACTATCGTTAATAAAAGTTATGAAATACTTCTTTCCACCGCGAGATGGTATTGACTTCATGTCGCAAATGTCTGTGTGAATTAAGTTTAAAGGATTAGAATTCCTTTCAACTGACTTATAACGATGTTTAACATACTTAGAGTACACATATTTGAAATTTTGATTTGTTGCGTTCAAACTTAGGCAGTACTTCCAAATTAATCATTTTCCACTAGGTTTTATAATTAAAATGGCCCAAACGTATATGCCATAATTCGTTTGACTCAAGTAAGTAAGATGAAGTTGAAATTTTATTATTATTCTCGACAACCATAAAATTCAGCTTGAAAAGGCCCTCAGTGAGGTAACCTTTCCTAGAAACATTTCGTTCTTACTTATTACAACCTTATTGGATACAAAAACACACTTGAAACCATTCTTAACAAGAAGTCCAGCAGAGACTAAGTTCTTCCTAATCTCGGGAACATGAAGGACGTTGTTCACAGTCACCACCTTGCCAGAAGTAATTTTGAGAAATATCTTCCCACATCCTTCAATTTTAGCCATTGCATCATTTCCCATAGAAAGCGTCTCTTCGGGTCCAACAGGAGCATATGTAGCAAACACTTCGCTAACAACACGAACATGCGGAGTGGAACCATAATCAATCCACCACTACTTGGGATTTCGCACCAGGTTGCATTCAGAAAGCATAGCACACAAGTCATCAACATCTTCGTGCTTTTCAACCATGTTTGCTTGACCCTTCTTCTTGTCTTTCTTTGGAGCACGACAATCTGTAGATTTGTGCCCAACTTTCCCATAGTTGTAGCATTTTTCGTTGAACCGCTTCTTGCTTGGGTTGCTTTTCGGTCCAGAAGCCTGTCACACCTCTTTTATGCCACGCAACCCTATTACGAGGTTGAGTTAGAAGAGGTTTCCAATTAAAGTGACATTTTGAAAAGGAATTATTTATTATTTTAGAGTCGCCACTTGAAATTGAGTTTTAGTGTTCCAAGTCACATTTTATTGAATCCCTTATCAAAAGGAAGATATGACTCTTAATTTATGGTCTACGAAACAGAAGACTGAGTAAGGAATTTTATTGACCGAGGGGAAGGTGTAAGGCACTCCCCGAGTCCCGTGGTTCTAACACGGTCGCTTTATTGACTAATGTAAGGCTTAAATCAATTTTTAGCTATTCTTGTATTTTATTGATTATGGCTTATTGATTATCGCTTAATTAATTATTATGTTTTATTAATTGCGTTCACCAATATGCGGTATGCACATAAGGTACTTCTTTGAAATTAAATGTTAAACCAAGGTACGGAACATACACATGATTATAATATAATTATTTTAAATCTAAAAGCATCGAGACACGGGAATGTGCACATGCTCCTTTTATTATTTAAGCATTTCAATTCAAGGTTCGGGTATAAACACATGGGCTAATATTTAAAGGATGTTTAAAATATTCTAACGGTGTTCATTATTCTTTTAACTTCCTAAAGTTTGAAGTTGCATGCGGAGGTCTCAGTTATGCAAGTATTGTTATAAGAATACAGAACAACATCAAAATGAGAGTACAACTCCAACATTTGCTTATCTTGAAGTTAACTGCTTCTCCAAATATCAGAAGGAATGACCAACACTCCATTGCAATATCCATTGCTCAAATATGAGTTTGTAGTAATCTTTTGATGTTCTTTCTTTATTTTGAAGAATGAACTATTCACAATGATGAACAAATCGATAAGACAATTTGCCAAATTCACAACTGAGATTTAAGGAAAGATAAATGCAGCAAGCCAGCATAAAGGTTTACCAGCTCATTATCGTCAACTTATGAAAGTATTAATATGTCAATATTAAGCAATTTGAGATTGACAATATATGTGTACGGCAAGGCTTTGATCAATTGGCAAAAAAATAACTTTTTTTATTATCTGGATTGAAGGGACTATTGATGTATGCTTTCCAACAGTATTAATACTTTCGTGAACTATACAGTAACAAAAAATGACCAAAAAAAGAAACTTGGATCCAACAGAGTTCTTTATTCATCAACTCAACTAATTTACTTCTAAAAGTCTTTATAGAACCTTTATACTTTCTATTACAAAAATATTAACACCAATATATCATAAAACCCACTGCCAGCGATAATATTAATAATCCAAAAGCAATCACATATGAGAATAGCTGAAGAAGTAAAGCATCAATAATATGGATCTAAAATATAATGGGATAGAGTAGTAAAAGAAAGGAATAACTGGACCTTAAGCAAAGAAGCCTTCTCAATGTATTGCTAAAAAAATTCAAATAAACCGGCTGGTACAGTTGCAAAATATCAAACCCAATGCGAAAAAGGTGAAACTGAACAGAGCTAACGGACGTAGTTCGGACGACCTCGAGTGACCTTGATAACTCGACTGCGAAACTACACCGACGGAACTGAAACTCGAAAAATGTTGAACGATGTTCAATCCACTTTGTTAATCTTTTCTGAAGCAAATACAAACCAACCAGCTCTTTTCACTCTAACTTTCCTCTCATTGTCACGTTTTTTTCCCTTTCTGTTTTCAGTTTCCTTTCTCAAAATCTTCCCCCTTTTTTCTTTTCAAGTGTGCTCTATTTATAGAACATGTGGATGTGTTGTGTAGTATAATATATATGTGGGTTAATATTGAGATAAGTAGGGGAAATGAAGAAGGGACGTGAGGGAGTGGGACATAAAAGGTGGGAATTCGGGTGAGGAGATCATGGGTGGTTAGTTAGGATAATCTTTTTATGTATCTTTCAAGATCTATCATTTTTTTTTGTTTACATTAGTTTGTGTATATACAAACATATTATTCCTAGATAGAGGTATATGTAACTGATTGTCCTACCTCTATCTAGGAATAATATGTTTGTATATACACAAACTAACGTAAACAAAAAAAAAATGATAGTTCTTGAAAGATACATAAAAAGATTATCCTAACTAACCACCCATGATCTCCTCACCCCAATTCCCACCTTTTATGTCCCACCCCCTCACGTCCCTTCTCCATTTCCCCCATTATTTATCTCAATACAAGCCAACTATATATATAGATATATGTTAACCAACTTAATATTAGATTTTCTTTTAAAAAAAATGTAAATAAATAAGAGAATTTAATATTTATACTATAGTTTAAATTATAGTAAGAAAAATACCATAGCTTACTTATTAAAATTCTAATAAAAAGAACCCATATATATACACACACTCTCTCTCTCTCTCTCTCTCTCTCTCTCTCTCTCTCTCTCTCTCTCTCTCTCTCTCTCTCTCTCTCTCTCTCTCTCTCTCTCTCTCTCTCTCTCTCTCTCTCTCTCTCTCTCTCTCTCTCTCTCTCTCTCTCTCTCTCTCTCTCTCTCTCTCTCTCTCTCTCTCTCTCTCTCTCTCTCTCTCTCTCTCTCTCTCTCTCTCTCTCTCTCTCTCTCTCTCNCAAGTATTTTTGTAGTTTTTTTATTAAGATTAGACCCTAAAGAGATATTTACACAAATATAGTATAGAATTTGGGTGTGGTAAAAAATTAGTGGTTCACAGCATGCCCCTCTTTCCTTGGAAACATGAAGAGTTTTCAGGCAAAGAAAATGAACAAGGTGATTGATTTTTGACCTAACTATTATTTAAAAAGGACAAGAAGATAAAAGAAAATATAACCGAGCATTGGTTTTAGGCAGCCTATGTATCCGGGTTATAGGGGAGTCAGGTCACAAGTAGTTCAAGTTGAAGAAGAGTGATGGAGTATGCTTAGATGGAGAGTCCACTAAAGCTTCGTCGAGGTTCCGATCCGTGGTTCCTACTATTACATCAAAATGAAAAGAAAATTACATACTCTTGAAATCTAAGAGTTACAAAATTCCTGTCTAAATGCCATCTGAGGTCTTGTCTTGATTCTTGACTTGCTTCCTTCATTAACTTTAGACTGAAACTTGATGCTCTCTGATATAACAGACTATGAAATATTCTCACAAGCTTGTTTCTTGATCAGATGATGAGAAGATGGATATTGAGACCCTATGTCTCCGCATACATTATGTCAAAGCTGGTTGTGGCTGGTATTGAGATCAAACATTCTATTTTCTCCAGCAAGAGCTGGAATCTTATTTTTGCACATGCAATCTGTGATTTGCAGAAAAACCTACAAGCCATCACAAACAAACAAAAACTTTCTGCCTTAGTTTGCACTAGGAAATTTGTGTGAGTTATTAAAAAACACAATAAACTATCTTAGCTATTGAAAAATGAAGAATTGAAAGAGAAATGGGCTTTTTTTGCTTTTTGACAATAGGGGGGTGTCGTACCCTATGTTAACATGATGGAAGGCAACCAGGTGATGTAGTACCCTTTGCTGGCAATAAGATGAGGCTCGTGGAACTCTAAGATGCTACTAGGTAATGTCGTACCCTATGTTAGAAATGAGAAAAACAACCAGGGGATGTAGTACCCCGTGTTGGCAATAAAGTGAGGCTCATGGCTCACTGAGATTCTACTAGGGAATGTCGTACTCTATGTTAGCAATGAGAAATACAACTAAGGGATGTAGTACCCTGTGTTGGAAATAAGATGAGGCCCGTGCCACTATGAGATGCTTCTAGGGAATGTCGTACCCTATGTTGGCAAAAAGTAATGCAGCTAGGGGATGTAATACCCTGTGTTGTCAATAAGATGAGGCTCGTGGCACTCTGAGATGCTACTAGGGAATATCGTACCCTATGTTGGCAATAAAATGAGGCTCGTGGCACTCTGAGATACTACTAGGGTATGTCGCACCCTATGTTAGCAATGAGAAATACAACCAGGGGATGTAGTACCCTGTGTTGGCAATAAGGTGAGGCTCATGGTTTACTAAGTTTCTACTAGGGAATGTCGTACCCTATGTTGGCAATGAGAAATGGAACTAGAGGATGTAGTACCCTGTGTTGACAATAAAATAAGGCTTGCAGCATTCTGAGATGCTACTAGGGAATATCGTGGCCTATGTTGGCAATAAAATGAGGCTCGTGGCGCTCTAAGATGCTACTAGGGAATGTCGTACCCTATGTTGGCAGAAAGTAACACATTCAGGGGATGTAGTACCCTGTGTTGGTGATAAGATGAGGCTCGTGGCGCTCTGAGATGCTACTAGGGAATGTCGTACCCTATGTTGGCAGAAAGTAACACATTCAGGGGATGTAGTACCCTGTGTTGGTGATAAGATGAGGCTCGTGGCGCTCTGAGATGCTACTAGGGAATGTCGTACCCTGTGTTGGCAATGAGAAATACAACCAAGGGATGTAATACCCTGTGTTGGTAATAAAATAAGGCTTACAACGTTATGAGATGCTACTAGGGAATGTCGTACCCTATGTTGGCAATAAGTTGAGGCTCGTGGCGCTCTAAGATGCTACTAAGGATTGTCGTACCCTATTTTGTCAGAAAGTAATGCAGCCAGGGGATGTAGTACCCTGTGGTCAAGCTAGGGTATTCCCTATAATGAAACTAAAAATAGCATGATTACATGTATATTATAAGGAAATCAAGGATTTGAGAACTTCACTTGGTGATGTTCGTCCTTCCACGAACTGTTTCCTAAAATTGTTCTGTTCCTATTCTAAACATAGAAAGGTTCGTTAGTTTTAAAATGGTGGTCAGTTTGTGGCCTTGATCTCTTGGGCGACTTGAGCTAGTGTCCGTTGCACTTGTTAGAACAACTGGCTTTGTCAATGGTCGTACGAATTACCGGGAGACTCTGTCCTTACTTTCTAGAGATCTTCTTTCTCAACATCAAAACCTGCCTATTTTGCGCCTACCCCCATTTTTGTTTGTGGTGCAATCAACCTTTCTCCCAGAACAACTTTTAACTGAGTAACTTTTGTTGACCCTTGACACATTGTTCAGTCCTTCAAGCCTTTTGCTCGTCAGGGAAAATCAAAGATGGCTTTATGCCTTTGCCCATGCTGTTTATGCCCAGAAAGTTTTGCTTCATATAACAGGGAAGCTGTAACCAATTTTGCAGCCTTTTCTTTGCTTTGCTTTGATAAAATTAGACTGAATTGGACTCCTAGAGAATAGTACGAAAGAAAACAAGAAGGTGAACTAATAGGTATTAAAACTTAATCAAGAAGCGTCCCTTTCAGGGGAAAGAAAAATAAATAAATAAAAAGGACTTATCTGGAGGAATATGCTGACTTCAATGAACATGACATGCACTTTGGACTGGATGCCCGATCCGTCTGAACTGTCTAATTATCGAAATCTATCGTAAACTTCACTTTAAAACTGAGTTCTTTGTCTTAACCATGCTTGTGCTGGGATATATGAAGGCCTAAATCGATCAATGATGCCCTTTGTGGGTTTTCATCGATTGACCTCTCTCATTTGTCTTTCTCTCAACTCACTATTGCCTTATGGCACGCGTGAGGGTTTTCACCAATAAGACTCTCTCATTTTATTTTTCTCTCTTTACAATGGCTGAGGCATCACCATAGTATACCGACTTAGCATCCTCGAAAGTTGATCAGAAGGTCTTAGCAGGGAAGGGTAAGAAGAACTATTCAACTGAATTACAACTTTTGGAACCATTTTGACGGAAAAACCTTCGAAAAAATAAAATAAAATCATGCCCCAGTTTCTTTGAATACTGGGGAAATGTGGATTTTTGTTTTGGTGTGCCTGAACCCCAGAGTGAGGCTGCCTACGTATCCTTTCGGAATCAGGTCGGACGTAGTTCAATTAACATGAACTTGTTTTGATGATTTTTTTTTTGAATTTTTTTATGTACATTGGTTCCAAAATAGGGGAAAACAAAGAAATATAAACAAGGGTTCAAAGGGCTAACTAGGATTGACCAGTGTTTGGGTAGCAAGAATGATAGCCTTTCGTCATCCTAACCTGAGAATGCTAAGTATAAAAATGCCCCCAACAGAGGCATGTCAGACATAGTATCTCTTGACCGCATCTACGTTGACGGGTATATCAGTCACGTTTCCTTCTATATCTGCCAAGTGTAGAGCTGCTTTTGACAATACTTTCTTGATGAAGTAAGGACCTTGCCAATTCGGGGCGAACTTTCCTTTTGCTTCTTCCTGGTGCGAAAAGATACGTTTCAAAACAAGTTGTCCTACCTTAAATTGTCTTGGGCGCACTTTCTTGTTGTAAGCGCGTGCCATTTTTTGTTGGTATAATTGACCAAAACAAACTGTCGTCAAACGCTTTCATCAATTAAACTCAACTGTTCCAATCGGGACTTGACGATCCCTTCTTCAACAATGATTCGGAGAGAGGGAATCTCAACTTCAGCAGGTATGACCGCTTCAGTGCCATAAACCAACAAGTAGGGCGTTGCGCCAACTGATGTACGGATAGTTGTCCGGTATCCCAAAAGAGCAAAAGGCAGTTTCTCGTGCCATTGTCTAGACCCTTGAACCATCTTCCTAATAATCTTCTTGATGTTCTTATTCGCAGCTTCAACAACTCCATTAGCTTTGGGCCGGTAAGGAGTAGAATTGAGATGCTCAATTTTAAATTTTTCACATACCTCCTTCATTAGATGACTATTCAAATTAACAGCATTATCTGTGATAATGGTTTTTGAAATACCGAAAGGACGGATGATGTTGGAGTGAACAAAGTCTACTACTGCTTTCTTGGTGACTGCCTTCAATGTAATATCTTCCACCCATTTGGTGAAGTAATCAATTGTAACCAAGATGAATATGTACCCTTTTGAAGCTTTTGGCTCGATTGGTCCAATGACGTCCATTCCCCAGGCAACAAAAAGCCAAGGAGCTGACATAGGACATAACCCTGAAGGAGGCGAGCGAATCAAATCACTGTGAATCTGACACTGGTGGCATTTGCGAACAAAACGAAAGCAATCTCATTCCATAGTAATCCAATAATATCCCGCCCGAAGGATTTTCTTTGCTAGAACATATCCATTCATGTGCGGACCACAAACTCCTGAATGGACCTCATTCATAATCATTTCAGCTTCTTTGGCATCCACACATCTCAACAAATTCAAATCCGGAGTTCTTTTGTATAGGATTTCCCAACTCAAAATAAACCATTAGAGAGTCGCCTAATAGTTCTCTTTTGATCCCTATTAGCATGTTCCAGATATTCTCTTGTTTTCAGATACTGTTTGATATCACGGTACCATGGTTCACCATCTAGTTCTGCTTCAATTTTATTGCAATAACCATGTTGATCCCGAATTTGAATTTCTAATGGGTCAATGTGAGTATTACCCGGATATAGGAGCATTGAGGCCAAGGTGGCCAAGGCATAAACTAATTCATTGTGAAACCTGGGAATGTAACTAAACTCGATGGACTTGAACCTTTTGCTAAGATCTTACACACATTGTCTATATGGAATGAGCTTGATGTCTCAAGTCTCCCAATCACCTTGAGCCTGGCGAATAAGCAAATATGAATCTCCCATCACCAACAGTTCAGGCACATTTAGGTTTATGTAAAGACCCATAAAATTTCTATGTCTAAAATAATGCCTGAATAGGTCCCTGTGCTGTTATAACTATAGAAATTCTTAAAACGGTCCTATTTTGAGTAAATAGTCTTCCAGAACATGAAAAATTAAATTTTCCAGAAATTGCGCGTTATGCGACGCACTATGCGATCACATAACAGTATGCATACCGCATATTGGTCGAATACCAGGACAGTCTACTGTCCAAAGGGAGGAAAACTATGCGACCCCGAATGCGATCACATTTGGGTATGTGGACCGCATAGTTGTCGCATTCTTGCCCCATGGTTTGTGCGAGGGAGGTTATGCGACGCACTATGCGATCACATAACAGGTATGCGAACCGCATAGTGGTCGCATACCTGGTCAGTGTGGTTCCCATTTTGGCCCAGTTGAAGGACAACTATGCGACAGGGATGCAGACCGCATAGCAGGTATGCAATCGCATTCCTGACCACATCTCTGTGTCGGGGCTCCTGTTTTCTAAATTTTAAACCCGACCCCCTGTTTTATAAAACACCCCTTCCCTTCATTTTTAACGAATTTCTGACCAAAAATAAAGAGAAAAGAAGAGAGTTCTTGAGAGAGAAGGTTTCAACATCATCCAATTTGATTTTCTAAAATCACTCAAGCACGGAAATTATCAAGTTATTGTCATCTTCTTCACTCAAAGAGGTAAGTCTTTACCCTATTTCCCCAATTTCCCAGATTTTGTGTAAGAATAAAACACACATAGGTTGGGTCTTGAAAATAAAAAGTGAAATCTTGCATGCATGTGAATTAAATCCCATAATCTAGTAGAGGGAAGAACAAGTTTGGGTAATTATTCTCAAAAGGGGTTTAGTAGTCTAAAGGGTCACATAATGTTTGATAAAAATGCTTAATTAAGTACAAGATTCCTAATTCTAAGTGAAATATGTCACATTGTGGAATAGATTGACGGTTCTAGACGGTCCGGTGAATTGCGATAGAAATAAAAAAGGGGACGACTCGAGGTATGTATGTGTCACGGCCCGAAATCCCACCTTCGGCCGTGATGGCGTATAACGTCTAACCCGGTAGACAATCCAACGTGTGCAGTTGAACTAACACGATAACACCGAATTAACAGAATAAACTAAAAATAGTTCACCATTCTTAACAGCGGAAATAGATAAAGTTTCAAAACTAAGTAAATATAACATAATTCAACGTCACAATAATTCCCCAAAACCTGGAGTCACAAACTCACGAACTGTCTATAGGAGTGCTAAATACAAAGTCTGAAAGGAAATACATGACTGTCTCTGAGAACTAGAGGAAATACAATACAGAAATACAGGAACTAGGGATAGGAGAGACGCCAAGGCCCACGAACGTCAGCGGTATACCTTGAAGCCTCTAGGACGGACTGAAGGTGACTCCCTCAATGCTGTCCACTGGGTCCGAGTGCGGGATCTGCAAAACAATAAGATGTGCAGTGTAGCATCAGTACAACCGACCCCATGTACTGAGTAAGTGCCGAGCCTAACCTCGGCCGAAATAGTGACGAGGCTAGACTTGAAAACAAATGTTAACCTATCCTATTCTACAACATATATCGTGGAAAACAAAGCAAAAGATAAACAGATACGTAGGGGGATACGGGAGCAGACAAAGGGGGTAACAAGTGAGATAGAGCAGTTATTTAAGTACATAGGAACAGACAAGAAGACAATTTATCAGAAATATGCTAATGAAACAAATATAATGCCAGAAATGTAATAAATGGCACGGCATCACCCTTCGTGCTTTTACTCTCTTCCTCACAATGCAATGTACGATGTAAGATAACATGAATCATGGCACGGCATCACCCTTCGTGCTTTTAATATCTTCCTCACAATGCAATGTACGATGTAAGATAACATGAATCATGGCACGACATCACCCTTCGTGATTTTACTCTCTTCCTAACTATGGAATGTATCATGTATGGCAATGTAAATCATGGCACGACATCAACCTTCGTTCTTTTAAGTATAAATCATGGCACGGCATCACCTTTCGTGCTTTTGCTCTCTTCCTCACTATGCAATGTACGATGTAAGATAACATGAATCATGGCACGACATCACCCTTTGTGATTTTACTCTCTTCCTCACTATGCAATGTATCATGTATGGCAATGTAAATCATGGCACGACATCAACCTTCATGCTTTTAAATATAAATCATGGCACGACATCACCCTTCGTGCTTTTACTCTCTTCCTCACTATGCAATATATGATGTAATCAATGTAAATCATGTCACGACATCACCCTTCGTGCTTTACACTCTTACTCACCAATGCAATGACAATTATCAAAATGGAAAGGAATGCAGCATAGTGGAATCACAAATCGTAATCACCTGACAAGGGGAGAATATCAGTCATTATCATAACAAATTTTCCGGCACGGGTCTCAGCTATAACTAACCTTTTCAAGTATATCCTTAAAAGTTGGGTCCTCAATAGGACCATTACATCACAAGTTCATCAACGAGGATTTTCAACAACAATCAACTTCCAAGTAGAGATAAGTTCATATTATAACGAACATGGAAGTAATAATAAGATTTCTATCGAAAATAGACTCACGAACATGCTTGACACACAATGCATAGGTACTCGTCGCCTCACCTATGCATTGAACATGATGAACACTTAACACATAGCATACAATACCTATTCCCTCACCAAAGTTAGGCAAGACACTTACCTCGGGTCCAAAAATAGCAATCAAGTCTCTAACACCGCTTTTACTTTTGAATTAAACTCCGGAATAACAATATCTACTCCGAAACTCCGGAAATACGCCCGAGTCCCATATTTTCCCACGGACCCTCCGGGACCGTCAAATCACGGGTCCGAGTCTGTTTACCAAAAATGTTGACCAAAGTCAACTTTATTCCATTTATTATCGTAAATTCAACATTTCAACACATTTCCACGTAAAAAATTCCCGGCTATGCACTCGAGATGTGCACGCACATCGGGGTGTGATTAACAGAGGCTTTCAGGGCCTCAAAACATAGTTTTTGCTAAATTATACAATGATGACCTTGTCATCATAGTATGGCTAACTTTAATCTTCGTAGAGTAACCTTGTTGGTGTCCAAACATTCGTATGAGTTTCTTGCTGAGTATATGTGAATTGATTTCCCGGTTTTGTTGAGGTGTGAAATTGCATTCTCTGATTTGTCTTAGTCGATTATCGTGATAATTAAGATTATGAAAGGTGACTTCTATGTGATTACTCTAACATGTGCAAGGTTCGTTAAATGCTTGAGTATGTTGGTATGAAATAATGATAACAAACTCAAGTGATAAAGGCTATGTAACAAGTGATGAAGGGGAATTGTGAATTGATCTAATTGAACTAAATGACCATAGAAATATCGTATATGACTCATTGTTGGCAAGGTTTATTGTGGCTTAACTTCATATGGATTGTTGGTTGTAATAAATTGATATTCTTGTTGATGAATACCTTTGTGGTTGAATTAATGGATGATAAAGACTATTGTGAACACAGGATTGTTTGGGTGTTATGAAATTGTACTCTTGATGATATGAAGCCCTGTGATTGAAATGTGGGATGCTATTGATTGCTATGAAATGTGATGGTCTGGTGGGATCGGGTTGCATGCCACAACACGAAGTAATAGGGGTGGAGAGGTAATAAGGGTGAAGTGTAATATTGTACGGTGGGATCGGGTTGCACGCCGCAACACGAAGTAATAAGGGTTGAGAGGTAACAAGGATGGAGTGTAAAATGTAAGGTGGGATCGAGTTGCACGCTGTAACAAGAAATGTAAGGTGGGATCGGGTTGCACGCCACAACCGAATGTAGTAAAGCTGAAATGTGATTATGTTGAAATTAGAATCTGTAAGGCTCTCAATTGTACTTGTTGCTATATCACTGTGCACTACGGGTTTGTTCCTTTAACTTCTTTTTATCTGTGCATCTCTTGATTTTACTTTGAGTAAAGTTTGCTCATACATGCTAGTACTATTCCACAGTACTGACGTCCCTTTTGCCAGGGGCGCTACATATTTTATATGGATGTAGGTGGGTCCATAGCCGGTAGCTCAGTTCGCCGTTAGTGGTGCCTCCTCCTCATCTTTCAGCTAGTACTGGTGAGCCCCACTTCCTCCTGGGGCCGTGTGTAATTCATGTCATCTCTTTTGAGTCTATTATGTATTGTAAGGTATAGCCAGAGTCTTATTGCCGGCAAAGTATTGTATAAATTCCTAGTATTTGTAGAGGCTCCGTAGACATGATGTGGGTGTATATATGTATTTTGGGTAGTCATTGTACATATTCGGAAATCGTGGTCCGTATTGGAAAGTTGTGTATGTATTGTGTATGCTTTGGGAATCAAATTGATAAAATGCTAAAAGAGAAATGAACTTAAGTTTGTAAATCCACGCTTAAATCCTAAGTTGTTATTTCATATGGAATATGGTGCATTGTATATACGGGGGAAACGCGTTGGGTAGGAAAGGTAATCTGGTTCCGTTTGATGTTTTGGAGCGTGACAAACTTGGTATCAGAGCCTAAGGTTTTAAAAGTGTCCTAGGATGTCTCGGAGCCGTGTCTAGTAGAGACCTTCTTATCGGTGTGTTGTCGACCACATCTATAATTAGGGGGCTGCATGGACATTTAGGAAAGTACCCTTTTATTGCTATTCTATATCGTGCGATGTGGTGGAAGGTGAGGTTGTTTATCCCTAACTCATGCATTATTCTGATTTTCAGTAAATGGCACCCAAGAAGAAAGCTCGACTCGACCTAGAGGCCAATGCCACCCCAGGAGTGGCCGTGAATTGTTTATCTGATGGTGCGTGCAATAATGATTCCCCGGCCCTAAATTGGCCTGACTCTTCTATCCCAGGCCAGGATATTCCTATTCCTGCTCCAGTGGAGGGTGCTACAGTCCCTCCCGCTGATGTTCCTAATCCTTCTTCATTCCCAGCTTCCGGTCCCGGTATTTCTGATGGGGACCTCAGGGGAGCTATTCAGATGTTAACCTAGTTAGTGGCCTCCCAGGCCCAAAGATCGCATGCTGCCCCTGCATCCTCTAGCGAGCAAAGGGATTCTTCGGGTTCCAGGGTCAACCAGTTTATGAGTTTAGCCCCTCCAGAGTTCACAAGCACCGACCCATAGGCTGACCCTCATGAGTTCATTGATGAGATGTACAAGACCCTCCGAGTTATGAGGGCTACTAAGACAGATGGGGTTGAGTTGTTCCTATCATCTGAAGGGAGCGGCATATTCGTGGTTTGAAATGTGGGAGAAAGTGGGATGAGTTTGTTGATGCCTTCATAGATCATTTCTTGCCTGCCGAGACTATGCCAGCCCGTGCTGCGGAGTTCGAGGTCCTTAAGCAGGGCAACATGAGTGTGTGGGGGTATCATATGGAGTTTGTGCGCTTGTCCAAATATGATGTTCACATGATGCCGACTATGGAGGCTAGAGTTCGTCGGTTTGTTTAGGGCCTTGGTCCCTTGGTTATTAATGAAACTGCTACAACTGCCTTGCATTTGGATATGAATTATGGGAAAATAGTGGGATTCGCTCAGGCTATAGAGCCTTGGAAATTGAAAATAAGGATGGAGAGAGAGAGCAGTAGTAGGGCCCGGTCAGCGGGCAACCCTGGGAGCTTAGTTGGAGGTGTGAGATCAGCCCTTGGGAGAGGATCATCAGGGCCATCTCAGTCATATTCTCAGTCCTCAGCCAGTGCGCTGCCATCAGGGCACAGTTATCAGCAGGGAGGTCATTTATACCCGGTTCAGATAGCAGGAGGTTCCATTAGTCGGGTCGTTCCGGTGGGAGGTTCCAGCAAAGCGGAGGGTCCCATGCCCTAAGTGTGGGAGGATTTCATACTGAGCCTTGTTACTTGGATATTCCGGTACGTTATAAATGCGAAGAGAGATGCCATATCCAGCGAGACTGCCGCGCACCCAGTCAGGGTGCGGGTAGGGGTACTGCTCATCCATCCAGCTCTTCAGTCGCTACATCTTCAGCACGCCCTCCAGATCTAGCAGGGCGCGGTACAGTTAGGGGTGGAGCACGTGGTCGAGGGGGACCCAGTCGGTTCTATGTTTTGAGTGGTCACCATAATGCGGAGGCTTCCCCAGATGTTGTCACAGGTATTTTGATTATTCAGTCACATGATGGTTATGCTCTTATTGATTCCGGGTCTTCTTTGTCATATGTTACTCCATTTATTGCTTCATGTTTTGGGATAGAACCCAAACAGCTTCACGAGCTATTCTCTGTGTCGACTCCGGTGAGCGATTCTATTGCGGCCGTGCGAGTCTATAGAAATTGTGTTGTCACGGTGTGTGGTCGAGATTCCACGGTCGATCTTATTGAGTTAGGAATGGTAGATTTTGATGTAACTATGGGGATGGATTGGCTCTATTCGTGCTTTGCTAAACTCGACTGCCGAACTAGAATTATGAGGCTCGAGTTTCCTAATGAATCAGTTATCAAGTGGGAGGGGAATAGTGTTGCGCCAAGAGGTAGATTCATTTCCTACCTTAAGGCCTCAAAGATGATCAGGAAAGGGTGCATCTATCATTTGGTTCGGGTTGCGGACGCCACCTCAGAGGTTCCTTCCCCCGAGTCCGTGCTGGTTGTGAACGAGTTTCTTGAAGTGTTTTCGGACGAGCTTCCTGGGATTCCACCAGATAGAGAGATCGATTTCGGGATTGATGTATTGCTAGATATGCAGCCAATATCTATTCCACCTTACATGATGGCGCTAGCAGAATTAAGGGAGTTGAAAGAAAAATTGAAAGATCTATTAGAAAAAGTTTTCATTCGGCCAAGTGTGTCACCTTGGGGCGCACCAGTTCTTTTTGTTAGAAAGAAAAACAGATCGCTTCGGATGTGTATTGATTATCGGAAGCTCAACAAGGTCACTATCAAGAATAAATATCCATTTCCTTGGATAGATGATTTGTTCGACCAGTTTCAAGGTGCTAAGTTCTTCTCAAAGATTGATTTCCGGTTCGGGTATCATCAGTTAAAAACCAGGGAGAAGGATATTCCTAAGACTGCCTTCAGGACCCGATATGGGCACTTTGAATTTCTGGTAGTGTCTTTTGGGCTAACCAACACCCCAACAACTTTAATGGACCTTATGAATCGGGTTTTCGAACCGTTTCTCAACTCCTTTGTGATTGTCTTCATTAACGATATTCTTGTTTATTCGCGGAGTCAGGAGGATCATGTTAATCACCTCAGGGCAGTTCTGCAGGCTCTTCATCAACACCAATTGTAAGCAAAGTTTTCAAAATGTGAGTTTTGGCTAGAATCAGTCACCTTTCTGGGCCATGTTGTTTCCAGGGAAGGGATTCGGGTTGATCCCCAAAAGATTGCAGCGGTAAAGGATTGTCCTAGGCCAACGACCCCGACAGAGATTCATAGTTTCTTGGGTCTAGCTGGGTATTATCGGAGGTTCGTGGAGGGATTCTCTACTCTCGACTCCCCATTGACTAAGCTGACGCAGAAAGAAGTTAAGTTTCAGTGGTCCGATGCATGTGAAAAGAGTTTTCAGGAATTAAAGTTGAGATTGACTTCGGCACCAGTGTTGACCTTGCCAGAAGATTCAGAGGGATTTGTGGTTTATTCTGATGCTTCGAGGGTTGGTTTGGGGTGTGTGTTGATGCAATGTAGTAAAGTCATAAGCGTATTCTTCAAGGCAGCTCAAGAATCACGAGAAGAATTATCCGACGCATGATTTGGAGCTCGCGGCGGTTGTCTTTGCATTAAAAATCTGGCGGCATTATCTTTATGGGGTCCATGTGGACGTGTTCACAGACCACAAGAGTCTTCAATATTTATTCAAGCAAAATGAGTTGAACTTAAGGCAGCGGAGGTGGTTAGAATTGCTCAAGGACTATGATATGAATATTTTGTACCACCTAGGGAAGGCGAATGTGGTAGCCGATGCTCTTAGTCGGAAATCCATGGGTAGCTTGGCACATTTGGAAGCCGGACAGAGGCTTTTGGATCGGGAAGTTCATCAGTTGCTAGTCTGGTGGTCTGTCTTTTGACCTCAGACGAAGGGGATGTCGTGGTACGTAATGGAGAAGAATCTTCTCTTGTAGCTAAAGTCAACGGAAAGAAATTCAGGGATCCAACAATGATGACGGTGTCCTGCGGTGTCAAAAGAGGTTATGTGTTCCAGATGTGGATGATCTTCGGCAAAAGGGTGATGGCAGAGGCTTATAATTCCAGGTATTCCGTACACCCAGGTTCTACAAAAATGTATCACGATCTCAAGGAAATTTATTGGTGGAATGGTATGAAGAGGGGTGTGGCGGACTTTGTGGCTAAGTGTTCAAATTGTCAGCAAGTGAAGGCCAAGCATTAGAGGCTCGGTGGATTGACGCATCTTATGGAAATACTGATGTGGAAGTGGGAGATGATCAATATGGACTTCGTGGTGGGGTTACCTCGCACTCCACTTAGGTTCGAATCAATTTGGGTGATAGTGGATCGACTCACGAAGTCGGCGCATTTCTTGCTAGTCAAGTCCACCGATACTGGAGAACAATATGCTCAATTGTATATCAAATAAAAAGTTAGGATCCATGGCACTCCAGTATCTATTATCTCGGATCGAGGGGCCCAGTTCACAACTAACTTTTGGAAGAAATTTCAGCAAGGTTTGGGTACTCAGGTAAATCTCAGCACAACATTCCATCCACAAACTGATGGGCAGGCAGAGCGGACTATTCAGACGCTTGAAGATATGTTGTGGGCTTGTGTATTATATTTCAAGGGTAGCTGGGATGATCACTTGGCGCTTATAGAATTTGCTCATAATAACAGTTTCCATGCTAGTATTCAGATGGCCCCATTTGAGGCATTGTACGGAAGGAGATGTAGATCTCCAATCGGATGGTTTGAGGTTGGTGAGGAAGAATTCTTAGGACCAGACCTTGTGCACCAAGCTATGGAAAAAGTTAAAGTCATTCAGGAGAGGATGAAAACTACTCAGAGTCGTCATAAATCCTATGCGGACGTTCGTCGTAGAGAATTGGAATTCCAAGTAGATGATTGGGTATTCTTGAAGGTGTCTCCCATGTAGGGAGTAATGCGGTTTGGGAAAAACGGGAAATTGGGCCCAAGGTATGTCGGGCCATATAGGATTTCTCAAAGTATAGGACATGTGGCTTATAGGCTAGAATTGCCCCCCTGAGATGCCATTAGTGCACCCGGTGTTCCATGTGTCTATGTTGAAGAAAGTGGTTGGAGATCCATCAGCCATCGTGCCAGTTGAGATTATTGAGGTTAATGAAAAATTATCGTATGAAGAGGTTCCGGTTTCTATTCTTGATAGACAAGTCCATATATTGAGGAACAAATAAATTGCTTCAGTTAAATTGCTGTGGCGAAGTCAGCACGTTGAGGAAGCCACGTGGGAAGCGGAAAATGAAATGAAAGAAAAATATCCCCATTTGTTTGAATAAGTCGAGTAGTGATCGTGCGAACTGTCATATCTAAGCAAATTATATGTTATGTTCAATTTTGTGCAAAAGCACCCCATTTTCCCTAATTGCTCTACTATTGTAACTTCTCAAGTTGTGCCATAATTGTGTGTGTTATGAATATCCGAGTAATGTGCAACCCCTTGGAGTAAATGAAATTATGTGAAACTCATGTGATGGTTAGATGATTAATTGAAGTGTAGATTAGTAATGGTTAATCAAAGAGTAGATTGGTAATGATTAATTAAAGTGCATATGGTATGTTGAAGTAATTGAATTATATGGGACTTGTCGAGGTGACCAAATTATGTGCAAGACCATGAAATAACTAGTTATGTGTGGAATCGGTTAAGAAACATGTGTTTCGGGGGCTCTCTGGCATGTAGATAGGCCTAATTACAGAGGAAACTCTGGCGAAATTTTCAGCAAATATCGGAGTTAGAAACAAATTGGGGTTTGGCATATTGTGTTTTCAAAACAAAATGATTTCCCGATCCTCATTCGAGGACGAATAATTTTAAGTGGGGGAGGATGTAAAGACCCGTAAAATTTCTATGTCTAAAATAATGCCCGAATAGGTCCCTGTGTTGTTATAACTGTAGAAATTCTTAAAGGGGTCCTATTTTGAGTAAAAAGTATCCCAGACCTTGAAAAATTAATTTTTCCAGAAATTGCGCGTTATGCGACGCACTATGCGATCACATAACAGGTATGCGGACCGCATATTGGTCGCATACCTGGACAATCTACTGTCCAAAGGGAGGACAAATATGCGGCCCCGAATGCGATCACATTTTGGGTATGCGGACCGCATAGTTGTCGCATTCTTGCCCCATGGTTTTTGCGAGGGAGGTTATGCGATCGCATAACAGGTATGTGAACCACATAGTGGTCGCATACCTTGTCAGTGTGGTTCCCATTTTGGCCCAGTTGAAGGCTAACTATGCGACAGGAATGCGGACCGCATAGCAGGAATGCGATCACATTCCTGACCGCATCTTTGTGTCGGGGCTCTTGTTTTCTAAATTTTAAACCCGACCCCCTGTTTTATGAAACACCCCTTCCCTTCATTTTTAGCGAATTTCTGACCAAAAGTAGAGAGAAAATAAGAGAGTTCTTGAGAGAGAAGGTTTCAACATCATCCAATTTGGTTTTCCAAAAGCACTCAAGCCCGGAAATTATCAAGTTATCGTCATCTTCTTCACTCAAAGAGGTAAGTCTTCACCTTATTTCCCCAATTTCCCAGATTTTGTGTAAAAATAAAATACACATAGGTTGGGTCTTGAAAATAAAAAGTGAAATTTTGCATGCATGTGAATTAAATCCCATAATCTAGTAGAAGGAAGAACAATTTTGGGTAATTATTCTCAAAAGGGGGTTAGTAGTCTAAAGGGTCACATAATGTTTGATAAAAATGCTTAATTAAGTACAAGATTCCTAATTCTAAGTGAAATATGTCACATTGTGGAATAGATTGACGGTTCTAGACGGCCCGGTGAATTGTGGTAGAAATTAAAAAGGGGACGACTCGAGGTATGTATGGCTAACTTTAATCTTCGTAGAGTCACGTTGTTGGTGTCCAAACATTCGGTATGAGTTTCTTGCTGAGTATATGTGAATTGGTTGCCCGGTTTTGTTGAGGTGTGAGATTGCATTCTCTTATTTGTCTTAGTCGATTATCGTGATAATTAAGATTGTGAAAGGTGAATTCTATGAGATTACTCTAACATGTGCAAGGTTCGTTAAATGCTTGAGTATGTTGGTATGAAATAATGATAACAAACTCAAATGTGTAAATGTATCTAAGTGATAAAGGCTATGTAACAAGTGATGAAGGAGAATTGTGAATTGATCTAATTGAACTAAATGACCATGGAAATATCGTATATGACTCATTGTTGGAAAGATTTATTGTGGCTTAACTTCATATGGATTGTTGGTTGTAATGAATTGATATTCTTGTTGATGAATACCTTTGTGGTTGAATTAATGGATGATAAAGACTATTGTGAACACATGTTTGTTTGGGTGTTATGAAATTGTCTCTTGATGATATGAAGCCCTGTGATTGAATGGTGGGATGTTATTGATTGCTATGAAATGTGATGGTCTGGTGGGATCGGGTTGCAAGCTGCAACACGAAGTAATAAGGGTGTAGAGGTAATAAGGGCGAAGTGTAATATTGTACGGTGGGATCGGGTTGCATGCTGCAACACGAAGTAATAAGGGTGGAGAGGTAACAAGGGTGGAGTGTAAAATGTAAGGTGGGATTGGGTTGCACGCCGCAACAAGAAATGTAAGGTGGGATCGGGTTGCACGCCGCAACAGAATGTAGTAAAGCTGAAATGTGATTATGTTGAAATTAGAATCTGTAAGGCTCTAAATTGTACTTGTTGCTATATCACTGTGCACTACGTGTTGGTTCCTTTAACTTTTCTATATGTGCATCTCTTGATTTTACTTTGAGTAAAGTTTTCTCATACATGCTAGTACTATTCCACAGTACTAACGTCCCTTTTGCCGGGGGCGCTACATATTTTATATGGATGTAGGCGGGTCCATAGCAGGTAGCTCAGTTCGCCGTTAGTGGTGCCTCCTCCTAATCTTTCAGCAAGTACTGGTGAGCCCTACTTCCTCCCGGGGCCGTGTGTAATTCATGCCATCTCTTTTGAGTCTGTTATGGATTGTAAGGTATAGCTGGGGCCTTGATGCCGGCAAAGTATTGTATAAATTCCTAGTATTCGTAGAGGCTCCGTAGACATGATGTGGGTGTATATATGTATTTTGGGTAGTCACTGTACGTATTTGGAAATCGTGGTCCGTATTGGCAAGTTATGTATGTATTGTGTATGCTTTAGGAATCAAATTGTTGAAATGATAAAAGAGAAATGAACTTATGTTTGTAAATCCACGCTTAAATACTAAGTTGTTATTTCATACGGAATATGGTGCATTATATATACGGGGGAAACACATTGGGTAGGAAAGGAAATCCAGGTCCGCTTGACCGGGTTCACCTGGTTAGGTGCCGGTCTCGTCCCTCGATTTTGGGGCGTGACATTTATTGCCATGTTCAGACCCATGATGCAAGCTTCATATTCTGCCGTGCTGTTTGTACAGAAGAAACGAAGTCGCGCCGTGGCAGGGTAATGTTGCCCAGCATGTGATATAATAATTGCTCCAATGCCTACGTCTTTGATGTTGACAGCCCCATCTTAGTATGGTTTCCAAGTTTGACTGTCATCTTGGACTACTTCTTAAATAAATTAACCTCTTCATCTGGGAAATATGTGTTCAAAGATTCATACTCATCATCAACCGGGTTTTCTGCCAGATGATAAGCCAAATCTTGTGCCTTCATTGTAGTACGAGTGACATAAACGATATCAAACTCAGTGAGCAGGATTTGCCACTTCGCCAATCTACCAGTTGGCATCGGCTTCTGAAAAATGTACTTTAGGGGATCCATTCGGGATATGAGGTAAGTTGTATAGGCCAAAAGATAATGCCTAAGTTTCTGAGCAACCCAGGTTAAGGCACAACATGTCCTTTCCAAAAGAGTGTATTTGGCCTCATAAGTAGTGAATGTTTTGCTCAAATAATAGATTGCTTGTTCCTTTTTTCCTGTGGTATCATTTTGACCCAGAAGACAACCAAAGGAACTATCCATTACTGACAGATATAAAAACAGAGTCCTACTAGGTTCCGACGGGACCAAAACAGGGGGATTTGACAAATATTCTTTGATCTTATAAAAAGCTTCTTGGAACTCATCTGTCCACTTGATAGCAGCGTTATTTTTCAACAACTTGAAAATGGGTTCACATGTGGTTGTAAGCTGCGCAATGAACCTGCTGATGTAGTTTAACCTCCCGAGTAAACTCATGACTTCTATTTTGTTCTTCAGGGGAGGCAGCTCTCAAATGAGTTTTATCTTGGAGGGATCTAAATCGATGCCTCTTCGGCTAACTATAAAACCCAAAAGCTTCCCAGAAGGAACTCCAAATGCACATTTGGCTGGATTGAGTTTGAGAATATACCTTCGTAGCCTTTCAAAGAACTTTTCAAGTCTTGCACATGATCAGCTTGTGCTATAGACTTAATGATCACATCATCAACATACACTTCAATCTCTTTGTGCATCATGTCATGGAATATGGTAGTCATGGCCCTCATGTAAGTTGCCCCTGCACTTTTCAAACCGAATGGCATGACCCTATAACAATAAGTTCCCCATGGAGTTGTGAAGGCGGTCTTTTCAGCATCTTCTTCATCCATCAGAATTTGGTGATATCCGGCATAACAATCCACAAAAGATTGGATCTCATGTTTAGCACAATTATCAACAAGGATATGAATGTTTGGCAAGGGAAAGTTGTCCTTTGGACTTGCTTTTTTTTATATCCCTATAGTCAACACAAGCTCTGATTTCCCATCCTTCTTTGGGACTAGCACAACATTTGCTAACCATGTGGTATATCGGACGACCCTGATCACATTTGCACTTAGTTGCTTCGTGATTTCCTCTTTAATATTATCATTCATGTCTGTCTTAAACTTCCTTTATTTTTGTTGGATTGGTGAAAAATTAGGGTATGTGGGAAGCTTATGAACCACTAAATTAGCACTCAAACCCGGCATGTCATCATACGACCAAGCAAATACATCTCTGTACTCGAACAAAACTTGAATTATGGCATCTTGCGTATTTTGTTCAGTATGAATACTTATTTTTGCTTCTCTGGTTTCTTCAGAACTTCCCAAGTTAATTGCCTCAGTTTCATTTATGTTAGGCTTAGGCTTATTCTCAAATTGAACCAATTCCCTTTTTATTTCCTTAAAAGCCTCATCTTCATCATACTCAACTTCTTGGTTCATTATTTTGAGATTAGACAACTTTTTAAGATCTGGGCATGAATTTCGCGTGCATGTTTTTTTTTTTAAAGACAACATTAACGAAACTGAAAATGATAAGAAATTACAAAAATTAGGGAAATAAAAAGACAAAATTTTACTATGAAACTGGAACTTCATTTCATTGAATTTGAAAGGATAGAAGGATTCAAATAAAAGCAAAGCAATTAAACTAAAATATCTGGATTACAACCCTTAAAATAATCCAAATACAGAAAAATCAGCAAAACTTACTACCAAGACTCCTTCCTGATGGGAAGAGGAGTTGCTTCCCAGTTGTTGAGCGAGGTATCTGAACCAATCAATTGAAAACTTGCACGGCTAGGGCCCTCACCAACTTGAACCATATTGATCTCATGGAACATCTCCTTGAGACCCTGGCAAACTTCATCAATGTCATTCTGAGTAGAAGGATTTTAGACTTCTTCAAATTATGGCTTGATAAAAAAGTAGGCAATGTGAGGGATTGGTTTGGAAAAATTCCAACCATTCTTTTTGCGGGCCTTGGCTCTGTCTTTGTCAGCTGACATTAGTTTAAAACCCAAACCAAAGGTATCTTTCTTCAAATATACAGCAATAAGGTTCACAATTCCCTACAGAGAGGATCCTAATCCTTTTCGTGGCTCATAACCGTTCCTTAACATCAGAGAAGCTACCATCATAGATGTGGCTCACATACGGGGATGCTGAATTGGTTTTCCTTCTTCCACTTGGTCCACCTCAGTCACCTCAAATGCTTGATATATGAGGGATTCACATCCTTCCTTGTCATCGATACATGGAATGGACGGGTCTTTATAGGCGGATGAGTCGTCCTCCCCATGAACAACAATTTCTTGCCTGTCGTACTCGAATTTGACCATTTGATGTAGGGTGGATGGTACAGCTCTAGCAATATGGATCCACGGCCTTCCCAGCAGAAAATTATAGGAAGTTTTCATATCCAACACTTGAAAGACAATGTTAAAATCAACCGGGCCGATTGTTGTGGTGAGTTAGATTTCCCCAATAGTGTCTCTTCTTGAACCATCAAAAGCTCTGATGCTGACATTACTAGTTCGAATTCTGTTAGTGTCAATGTTTAGCTCTTGTAGAGTAGAAAGTGGGCATACATCTACACTTGAGCCTCCATCAATCATGACTCCTTTTACGTTGTGACCTTCACATTTGACCATGAGATGCAAAGCTCTATTATGCCCAGTGTTGATACCCAATTTTTCCCTATATATTTTTAAATATGCATAAATACCTTCAAAATGGCATATATGTGCATATATAAGCATGCACAAGGTTTTTATAATTTTTTCCATAATTTTAAGGGTTTAAATTAATTTATTTTCTCCCCTTTTTATTCATAAAATCCACAACAATTATTTCCTAAATTATTATTATGATTATTTATTCATTTAACTTCTATACTTATACCAAAATGTAATTAATATAATTTTATGCATTTTTATAATTACATTTGGTATTTTAAAGCTAAATTGCATATAATTGCAATGTTAGCCCATTTTAATGTATAATTATATCTTATACGTGTAAAATTGGCCCCTATATTTTTAAAATGATAATTATACATTTTTAATCTCTTTTGTATGGAGAAATTACTTTCAGAAAACTATTTATTATTTTATTAAAATTAAAATAGGTAAATTGGCTATTTAAATCATAGCCAAATTTCGCTTTCAAGCCCAAATTGAACCCACTCCTAGACACATTTCCTACCCAAACCCGAAACCCATATACCCGGTCTAATCCTGATCGTTGATCTCCCAGATCAATGGTCCAAATAAGCCTTTTCCCTTTTTAATCCTAAAGACCACTAACCCTACATCATTTCCCAAAACCCGCCACCTTCAGATGCTCTCGTCTCTTCTCTTCTCTCAACCTAACCCTAATCCCGCCTCAACCGCTGCCTACCTCTCCGGTCATCTCCGGCGGCCATCTTTCAAACCCAAGCCTCCAATGGTTCCCCCTCGCCTTGCTCATCATCTCTGAGGCCTTCAAAGGCCCCGGGCCATGCCTGCTTGTGTCTAGGGTTGATGTTTTGGTTGTTCATGGCTTCTCCGATGTTATTTTGGGCAAAATCACACCATATTTGTTACAATCTTTGAAGTTTATAGCAGGTTCTTCCATTTCTATTTGGGTTTCCTTTGTAACCCTAAATTTTGTCTAAATCTCTTAGATCTGTGCTATTTTTTCAAGTATGTCTCTTTCTATGAGCTACACTGTTCTCAAACCTTTTTTTAAAGATCATCAACTTTAAGTCGTTTTTACTTTCTTTAAAGTTAGGGTTTCTCAGAGTTTCTTCTACACTTGTTTAAACTGATTTTCTCTTTATATTTAAACCTCTTTCCTTGCTTATCTTGACTGATTCTATGTTCTTACTACTTTTTAACTCGCCTATGTTAAGAAGACCTAATAATTAAGATCTTCTTTATCTTGGTTCTTTGTGTTAGCCTGACCACTTTGTCCTTCCCTATTTATATGTTGAAGTCTAGAATCATAACCCTCTCTTGAATTGATTCTGATTTCCTTATTTGATGGTTTGATTGAAAGGTTTTCTTTTAAAACCCTAAAAATCTACCCCGTCAATTTGAATCGACTGATCCCCTACCTTATTTGTTGTGGTACTTTATTCTTGATGAATCATTTCCTTAATCGAAGTTTTCTGAATTTAGTCCTAATTGACTACCCTATGCTTACTGAACTTTGATTCTTTCCTGATTAGTCATGTACTGATTTTTCTTGCCTTATATGCTACTGGTTCTTACCGTTTGAATTAATCCCCTTACCTTAAGGGAATACTTGCCTTGATTTTCTGATGGATTGATTCCGAGTCCCTCAATTATTATGCTACTGTGATTCTTACTCTATTTTACTACCTGTTTTCAACTATAAATACTCTAGTCTTTCACTAACACAAAACATGAACTAATCTGTTCAACTCTCTCTCTCTCTCACACAACTAAAACTCTCTGCTCTCTCTCTCTTTTATGTGCCTAGTTACTTTTATTCTAAGTTAGCCGGCTGCAAGCCAAAGCTAACTATTGTGCATCTCCTACTTCCTGTTTGCGTTACTGATTTCTTCACTTCACTGGTATGTTCTAATTCAAATTTCAGTTCTCAAACCAACATGTTTCTACTACTGTTGCAATTCATTGTGTTTCTAATTTTCTTTTACTTATTATTTTGTTGTTCAACATGTAACTAGGATCCTGAACTCCATTCACATGATAAGGTATACTCTATTTGTCATAACCAGCACGTCTTTATGTACTTGATACATGTTCTATGTGAATCTTCATGCCTATGTTTGGTACATTAGTTTGATTAGGGTAAATCCTATTGTCTTGAACTATTTGGTCCTGTTATGTTAGTATAATCCTATACCCTATTGTATCTCCCAATCCCCTTGAATTTTTAGGGAACTCTGACACACCCGGATTATGAAAAGGCTGTGAAACATTACTTGGCATTGAGGACATGGAGATCTGGGCCTATCATGTAGGCTCCCTATAGTTAACTTCTTATTTTTCTTCTATTTCAGTTGTGTAATTCATATCCCATGGTCTGTAATAATTAATTGTAAACAACTCTGGGGTCGGATAGTGAAAATGGGTGGGTGATATGCATGTTGTAGTATAATTAAGGGTAGAGACCATGTTTCTAAGTTTATTTTCTCTATGCGCAATAGCATCCATGTTAAGGTAGAACATGCCAAACATGCCATGCATTAGATATCATGCTATTTGGAATTTATATGTACTGTTTTCAGCATCTAATCATCACTTTGAAATACTTTCTATAGGCTAAATAATACCAACAAAATAAATTGCTATTATGTGGTTCTGCCTTGTAAACATGTTCTGAAACTTCATTTAGAAATCCTATCTTAAGATAAATGTGTTGCACTCATCATGCTGCAAATATGCTCCGCACTTAGAAAACCTGTTTTTTAAGATAAACAACATTAAAAACTGTCACCTATGTTATTCCTGAAACTGTGCATAATGTTGTGATTCTATGTGCATTTAGAGATCCTGTTTTAGCAACTGCATATGAATCATTTTGCATTAGACATAATGTTATAGGATCGTACTCATTTAACTACACTTAGTCAAAATAAAGATGTATAAAACAGTTCTCCTGTTCTAACAAACTGGTAATTAGTCTCTGAACATTTGCAACACTTAAAACTGCATGCTATTAGGTATAACGACTTGAAATTGTCATCATAACTGCTACACGCCTAGGAAAACCTTAGGAAATCAGTTACAATGAATAAAACCAGATCTGTCCTTTGTGATTAGTGTTCAACTGTCAGCATGTTTAAAACCAGTAGGCAAGCCTGATGAAGACTTCCTTTCTAAGTTATGCAATAAATCTATCTTTGTGTTATAACTTAGATACCATGCTTAGGATCTAAATCTGAATCTGGACCTTAACTGTGTATGAGTCATGCTGTTTATGTTTACTATGTGTGGAGGTATACTCTATGTGTGGAGGTATACTAGAGTCTATTATTTGCTTTCCATGCTCCCCTTAATTGAAGTCCTACATGTTTTATTATGTGTCGCCTTAGTAATTTTTACTTTTAAAACCTGAGGGTCTGCGTAGCATCTCCCTTATAGGATACAAGTCCTAAATTTCTCCGGGACTGATAGGAAGGGACGGGTAACAACATGCAATAGAGGTCGAGATGAACACTCGATTTAGTTACTTTCACGGGGTGGGAAAGGGTAGAATATGGATATGATGACCGGTGTGCTAATACCACACGTAGCCCCTCTTCGAGGAGTGTCATACCGGGTATTGCATTGATGTGATCCATATTATTATAAACCTAGGATACCCTTTATATGCTTAGATCGTAATCCTTTCAAACTCTAACCTTCTTTACTATTTTCAAACATCTGCATGCTTAAGACTTAAATCGCCTCTTATTTGAGCCTTTGTTTGTTTATTTGCTAATTGTACAAAATTCACAAAAGCTGTTTGACCGGGAACCACACTTGTGGATCCTGAGGGGTACCTAACACCTTCCCCTTAGGATAATTTCAAGCCCTTACCCTATCTCTGGTTAACAACGTAGTTGTAAATGAACCCATTTGGTGTCCTAACGCACCTTTAAAAATCATTAGGTGGAGACTCTCAAAAACACAAACCCCTTTCCAAAAGGAAAAAGTTGTCTCAAGCAAATGTCATAAACTCGATTTCCGCGAGGAAAGAGGGGGCGCGACAGCATGGTAACTCCGCTGGGGAATATAGGCTTTTACCATTATAAACCGCTTTGTGAATTTGCCCGAGTATGCTTTGTTTGATATTTCGGACCCTTTCCTTTTCCCTCTCTATGTGCAATTAATTGTTTTTCGAATATTTATTCCCTCCAAAAAAAGCAAAACTAACATGTTTCTTTGTTTTCCTTTGTAACTGCTTTAAATCATAATTGTTGTATTTACCGCGTGCAAATACATGACAACATGTTTTTAATGCTTATTTATTATTTCATAATCATGCTCAACATTCATACTCCACTCGTGCCAAACAAAATACTATAGCAACGCTTTTTGAGTGGTTGCGCTCTTCCTATATTATTACCCCCTAAATTCGGAAACGCTTATTTGCGGTAAAACTAGTCGATCAGCGGTGCATCGATGATTCCGTGCCTTTCCCCCTTGAGTTGTCCGCTCGAGGGTACCAGTCTAAAACTCCATAGAAACCTTACTCTGTTATGTTGTTTCATGCATCATGGTCAAACCTAGCCAGGCTAAAGTGTGGTCCGCACGATAACTTTTAAGATTGCCTTATCCAAAAGTCCACTGGGATTCCCTAAACCCAAATGGACATCATCACGTTATGTGCATTTACTTGGAGAACTAAATGCTTTATGCTAATTTTTGATGGTAAATAGTCGAGTCTGGTGGGGGTAAGGGTCTAACCTTGTTTGCCTTGCATAAAAATGAGGCACGAAGTCCCCAGATTCGGCATGGTCTCCAATATCCATCCAAGATTGCTAAGTTGTTGGGAAGATTTACATTCTAGTGACAAAACTCTCGTCAGAAAATACTTGGGCAATCTACCATCTCTCCTAGAAATCCAGCCTAACAACATGATAATAGAGGCTACTACCCTGTTCTGGGAGTGTGAAAGGTCCGCGTTCCGCTTTGGGGACATTTAAATGACACCATTGTTGGAGGAAATAGGAGGACTGGCTGGCCTAGTATGGGAAACCCCGGGGTTGCTAATGCCTGAGAATCGTACATGCAAAGGTTTCCTCAAAATGATGGGTCTGAGGAGAATGCAGAACGGGTATGCTTAAAGGAGTCATACATCCCTTTTGACTATTTGTACGAAAGGTACAGCCACAACAAATCATACCGTACCTACCACGACGAGTTTTTCTTCTTGGGTCTAACACTTTGAAGGCTGCAATCTACTACTTCAGCTTTGGCTCATGGAACATCTCCAAAAGGGCAAATACCGACAAGAAATTCATCGAAGAGTTTGGGATGACCACATCGCTTTCCACCATCCAAAGCAAATGAATTACATCCCTGACATGTTTTCTCAGCCTGAGAACGCCAAAGGATGGGTCGAGCTCTTTGATAATCTGACTGAAGAATAGGTTCAGTGGATGTTCGAGTGGTTTCCAACAGAGGAATTTGTTGTCCCCAAACGCACACGCAAGTATACGTGGTCGACAAGTAATATAGAATTGTAAGTCCAGATATCGTACCCACAGGGACTTGTGATTAACTATCAACTAAATTAAACCCAAACAATTAATCTATTCAAGCGAACACTAAAGTATGAATATTTAACTAAAATTAATCTAGAATAGTAAACNATTCCCTCTCCCAAGTTCAATTCTAGATTCGTATAGTATTCAATTGGTGATCAAGCAATCAAATAATTAAGTGCAAGATTGAATAAATAAACCAATATGATAAAATAATAAGAACAATTCAAGCTTCAAACTACAACGTTCATGTAGCACCCAAAACTCTAGAACTAATAAACTACGAAATTAAAGGAAGATAAGAGAAGAAAAACTAGTTAGAAGCCTCCTTCAAGCGTGGTGTGTGTTCCTCCACGTGAATTCTCCCTCAAAGTTGTGTTTTTGGGTCTATTTATATGTTTTGGGACAAACCCTAAACGTGTAGGATACTTCTAGTCAAATAGGGAAACACTTAAAACCTTCAAAACTCGGGCTGGTCCGGATCAGGGACTAGGCGTTACAGGCCAAACGCCTGGTCTCACCAGGCTTTATAGCCCAAACGCCTGGCTAAAGCCTGGTATGACCAGGCTTTACAGCTCAAACGCTCGACTATAGCCAGGTTCACTCCTTTTTGACTCTTGAGCGTATTTTTGACGTTTATGCATCCATTTATCTCGACTTCCATCTCCAATTCACCTACACATAAAATAGACTCCATTATGCACATGCGACGTGTATTTTTATCATTAACGCACATAAAATGTAAGACACATAATGCTTTAAACCATGAATTATAGCACACATCAACACCCCACACTTAGACTCTTGCTCGTACTCGAGCAATGGGACAATCTACTACCCTTCAATACGTACACATTTCATTATCAAGGAGTATTTTACTTTTCAATCAAACACCTTACCCCTTAACTATGATCGATACTGGCAATCAAGTATGAACATACAAAATTTCACATTCTTTCCTTTCTTTAAACATGCCCAAGTATAACAATTTAATCAATCATACCAACAACCTAATTGCAACCACCCAACCTCAATAGTCAACTTGCAACTACTAAGCCTTCTCAATTCACGCACCTACCCAACAAGAAAGTTACAACATTACCAATCGTTCATGCGATCATGTGCCCTCAGCAAAAACAAAAGAGTGAATATAACTAGTCCACACATTCAAATATGCTTTTGAACATAATTTAAGGACATCACACAATTGAACAAATTCACTCACTCTCACAAAGAATTCATATGCATCCTGTGGTCGTACCATAAGCTTTCCCGTAGTGTAGATCTCCACTAATTCAAGTTAGCCAAATCTAGGATCAATTAGGACTTTTAAGGTTGTAATGTAGGCTAAGGGATGGGTAGGATACATTCAGAATGGTGACTAACCCTTCTATGCACTTTAATACACTAACTTCACAAATCAACACATATTCTTCACAACAAATTCCCTTGCCACAATTCATGTCCAACATAGCCCTTTTTTTTAATTAAGCACTTCTACATTTTCACTAGCACAAATTAATAAAAATTGGAGGTGTGTATCTTTTTGTACATACTTTTACTATCATTTTTTTTCTTTCCTACACACACTCCATACATGAAGATTCAGTGGATAGTGACTTTTGAATACAATTTTAGTGCACCAACGGGCCCTTCCATGGCTCCACTCCAAAGTTAATTCCCATTATCTCACCTTATTTCTTTTAGCGACTAAGTTCCTTAGGAGGAAAAGGTGCAAAAAATCTCAATTTAAGAACAAAATAGGGGTACGGCTTGTAATGTGGGTACCAAAGGAAAGGTCTAAAGGCTCAAAGGGGCTATCAATGGAAAATTTATCTCTTATGTGACAAGCACATCAATGATCAAGAAGAAAAATGCCTATGTCATCTCCCAGACTAGCATAACCTACAATTTCGCTTAGATTAACACACGGGGCAAGTTCTAGACTACACAGGATAGCATAGAAAATCACTACCACACTCACACATTGTACATGACTCAATCACAACGGTTTTATTCAACTCCCAAGTCAAGCAAGCACACAAAATTGAGAGAATTAAGCAATATTACACTATGTAACATATAAGTCATGCAATTGATCTAAGACATCACAAAATAGGCTATTTATTTTTACTCAGGCATCACATGTCAAACCAAATATAAGGGAAAGCAGAATGTATGTCATAACCT
>ML333555.1:0-95488 GCA_005239505.1 Nicotiana paniculata
TAACTCGATAGAATACAGTATCGAGTGCCAGTCATGCCTCCCCTAGTTTGGGGCGTGACATTCGGGTTGAACTCGGAATACTTAGTTCCTTAATAGTGGCCTAAGATGACTAAGTTTGAATTGAGTCAACGTTTTGAGTAAACAAGCTCTGAACCGGAATTTGATTGTTCCAATAGGTTCGTATGATGATTTTGGACTTTGGTGTGTATTCAAATAGAGTTTTGGGTGATCCTGGAGCATTTCGGCACTTAATACTGAAAGTTGGCGCCTTGAAGGTTTTAGAGTTTCTTAAATTTGGTTTGAAGTAGACTTTGATGCTATCGATGTCCGTTTAGGTTTCCAAGCTTGGAAATAGTTTCATATGGTGATTTATGACCTGTACGCAGAATTTGGAGGCATTCCGAGTTGTCGAAGTATGATTCGTCATGTTCGGAGCTAGTTGAAGAAGTTTGAAGTTCATAAGTTGATTGATTTGGTTTTAGGGTGTGATTCTTAGTTTTGATATTGTTTTATGTGTTCCAAGGCTTCGAGCAGGTCCGTATTATGTTTATGAACTTGTTGGTACAGTTGGATAGGGTCCTCGGTGGCGCGGGTCAGTTTCGGACCACCCGGAGCTAAGTCCAAAATTGTAGAAAATGATGATTCTGATTTCCTTCTTCACGAACGCGGAGGTAGTATCGTGTTCATGATGAAGGAATTGGGGGCTGAGTATTTTTTTACATTCCGTTCGTGAAATTTGGGTTGCATTCACAAAGGCCTGGGACCAGAGTCCTCCGCGTTGGCGATGGTATTACCGCGTTCATGTAGAAGGAATGGTGTGGGGGTCAGCTGGTTATAGCCCTTCGCGTTCGTGAAGAAAATATTGCGTTCGCGAAGCACTAGATGGGCAAAGACTTCACGATCGTGAGGCTCCTATTGCCTTCGTGAAGAACATTGTCTGGGCCTGGGCAATTTTTCCTTCACGATTGCAAGGCTCTTTTTGCTATCAGGAGGCTCTTTTCACGATCGCGAAGAAGGGGTGTCTGGGCAGCGACTTAAGTTACAAACGGTACTTAGGCCATTTTCTTCATTTCTCATATCTCTTGGCCAATTTTGGAGCTCATGGAGAGGGATTTTCCAACTAGCATGAGGTATGCAATTTCTATATAATGTGAGTTTAATACATAGATTATGGATAGATTTTGATATAAAAATTGTAGAAATTTTGGGGTTTTGTTTAAGAAACCTAGGTTTTGATAAGGATGGGATTAGACCACGAAATTGAGTATAAATTATATATTAGAGTTCGTAAGGTTATGGATAACATCTATTTACAAAAACTTCCGGAATGCGGGCATGTGGGCCCGAGGATGACTTTTAGGGATTTTCCAAGTTGTGTTGTGTAATTACTCTAATAGTTAAATTTTGAACTTTTGAGCATATATTGATTAGTTTGTATGATCTTTGGCTAGTATCGGATTTCTCGGCACCGATTTGAGGAAATTAGTGTGATTGAAGAGCCGAGTAGTGAACTTGGAAGCTAGGTAAGTCTCTTTCCTAACTTTGTAAGAGGGAATTATCTCCTGTAACGATCTGGCCGGTTGTTTTGAGATTTAGCATCCCGTTTGGTGGATTATGGTCTCGAGAAGATTCGTATTATATGTTATGACTTGCGTGTGTGGTCGAGCTCGATTTTCGGATGATTCAGGGTCAATTTGGAAGAAGGATTCTTGTTTTAGAAGCTTAAACGGAAAAAGTTGACCGGAGTTTTGACCTTTGTGTAGACGACTTTGAAATAGAGTTTTGATGATTCCAATAGCTTCGTAAGGTGATTTTTGACTTAGACGTGCGTCTGGATTTGGATTTGGAGGTTTGTAGGGTAATTTGAAGCATTTTGGCGAAAATTGGAAAGTTGAAGTTTTAGAAGGTTGAGAGGTTTGACTGAGAGTTGAATTTGGTGATATCGGGGTCGGAATGCCATTCCGAGAGTTGGATTAGCTCCGTTATGTCATTTGGAACTTGCATGTGAAATTTGACGTCATTTCGGGTTGATATCATATATTTCGCGCGAATTTTAGAAGTTGGAAGATTTGGAAATTCATGAGTTCGATTCAAGGTGTGATTTGTATTTTCGATGTTGTTTGATGTGATTTGAGGCCTCAACTAAGTTCGTATCGTGTTTTAGGATGTGTTTGTATATTAGGACGAGGTCCCGAGTGGCTCGGATGAGTTTCAGACGGAGTTCAAATTGTTCGACGCCTTGTTGAAGCTGCTGGAATTTCTGTTGCTGGTGCGATCTCTTCTGCGGAAGCTTGGTCGCAGAAGTGAGGCAGTGTCATGCAGAAGCAGAGGTTGGCAGCTGGGCAGGATTTTTGCACAAAAGCGAGGGCATTCTCGCAACTGTGTTTGCGTAGAAGCGGAGAGAGTTAGCGCAAGTGCGAGTGTTGGGCAGCTGAGTGAAGTATGAAGGAGCGAGATTTGTCTCGCAAAAGCAAGACCGCAGGTGAGACAAATTTGTCCGCATGTGCGTAACTGGGCAGAAACATAAGGATCGAATTTGGTCATTTCTCTATTTTCGTTTTGGATTTTTGGAGCTCGGTTTTGGGCGATTTTGGAGGATTCTTCATGAGTTCATCTTGGGTAAGTGTTCTATATCCGAAAGTGATTATATTTTATAAATCCATGGTTATATTCATCGCTTATTTCGAATTTAATTGAAGAAATTGAGAATTTTTTTGAAAACTTCCGAAAATGTAAGATGAAGATTTGGAGGTCGAATTGTTGTCGGAATTTGTTAATTTTGGTATGTTGAACTCGTATCAGAATAGGCGTTCGGGTTCTGTAAATTTTATCGTGTTCTGAGGTATGGGCCCAAGGTTTGAATTTTGGCTTGACTTTTTAGTTTTAATTAATAATCAAAGCTTTATTATCCAGAATAGTTTCCTATGAGTTTATTTATGATTTGAAGTTATTTTGGCTAGATTTGAGCCGTCCAGAGGTTGTTTCACTCGAGAAGGTCATTTTAGAGTATTGGTCTAGCTTCTTTGAGGTAAATATCTTGCCTAACTTTGTGTGGGGGAACTACCCCTTAGGATTCGAGTCATTTGTGCAAATTATGTCATGTGAAGGTCGTGTAAGTGATGTGACGAGTAGGTGCTCTGGCCTATTTTTGGAGTTTTGACCATTTAGGGCACTTAGGTTCTTAGGTCCATTGAATATGAAGTTGTTTGTCATGTTAAATTCCCGATTACTAAAATCACCCTTACGTGTCTTAATTGGAATTAATTTCTTTATGTTCTACCCTTATTGCCGATTAAACTCTCATGTGCCTTAACTGGAGTTGTTGCTTCTTTTATTTCCATGCTATCCTTTCCGTAATTATTTATCCTTGATCGAAGTTATTATATTTTCCGTAGTTGCCTTTTGTTTGTTGAAGTTATCATTATCTTTCCCATAATTTGTTTATCCTTAATATAATTTGTTGTATCTCTTCTGTAATCGCTCAACCCTAAATGAAGATTTGTTAGCCCTTATCATTGTTAACTTATCCTTAATGGGAATCATTGATTCATGTTATCCCTCTTACCATTGAATTGTACTTTTGTGGAATCATTGCTACACATTATCTCTTCCTTGTTGAGCTATTACTATGTTGTATCATTATTTCCTGTTGTGTTTTTGTTTGTGAGCTTATTCTTCAATTTCTTTGTATTCTGAAGTTACTAAGCTGATTGACTTGCCGTATTGTCGTGTTATTGTCACTGTTGCTATTTTATTCCATGTTGTTGAGCGGAGGGCTATGTGTGGTTGTGATATTGAAACTGTTTTGAGGAAATGTTGTGGCATGTGGGCACATATTGTGAAAGTCATTTATTGAGTTGTTATGTTTTTGGCATACGTGTTCTTTGAGAAAATTGTTACATTGGTTGCACGAGGTTTCTGTTGTGCGGTTGTTATTGTGTTGAACAAGTTTTCTGCCGTGCGGATGTGATTGTGTTTGCACGAAGTTTCTGTCGTGCGGTTTTTATTGTGTTTGCACGAGGTTTATGCCGTGCGATTGTTATTGTGTTGAACGAGGTTTCTGCCGTGGTGTTGCTATTATTAATACGCATGCAGTGGTATAAGGTCTGGATATTGAAATGCATGGGGTGAGATAAGGTGGGCGTGAAACACGTGGCTAGTAGGGGAACTACTAGAAGGCATGTCGCGTGATAAGGTGGGCTAAAACGTGGGATGCTATTTCGGGAAAAATGATTTTCAAAAATTTATATAAAGAATCCCACGGTGATATAAGGAAAGTTGTGATTCATTTTACGACTTGAAATACGAGGCGGTACCTCGGGAGGGCTCTTGTTGTCCTTTCTCCTCTTCTGTGCACTTGTCTTTGATTGTTGTTTTCCTTATCATACTATTAATTATTTTACTCCGAGTTGCACTATTTGCTCAGTTTTATGTAGCTAATCTTTTTGTGCTGGTCGCTACTTCAAACTTCATTGCTGCTTTTATTACACTGTACATTTGTGGTGATCATTTCTTATGTGCCATTCATTGTCTCTACTCTTATTTATTGACTGGAATTATGATAGAACACTTGCACAAGCATACACGTAGTTAAATCACCCATATCGGTTTTAAAAAATGAATCCTGACGTCATTAACCATTATACGTACTTTTGGCTTCTTGCCTTCTGTGTGAGGATTGTTCTATTGGCACGTGAGTCGTCCATGTTATTAAGATTGGTAATGTGGGCACAAGATTCCAAGTGATTAGGGTTCATGAATCGGGACCCGTGAGCTATGATTATGAGGTTCGGTACCTTGTGAAAATGCTTGAACTGATCTGGTGTGAAAGCGGTTGTTCTTATTGAGTTGTTGTTGGTTTTCCCCGGACTTAGACTGTGATCAGTTACTCTACAATATTATTACCTGACTGCTTCCTGTTGAATATTGTTTTTACTAGTGTATCATTGCAAGTATTATTTTGTATTCCTTATCCTGCTTAGCTTTATATTAATATTCTTTCCCTGTTAGTTCCTTTACACACTTGTTCATGTTATTTAGTCTAGTAGGTGTCTTAACTGTCCCTCGTCACTACTCCACCGAGATTAGTCTTGATACTTACTAGGCACCGCTGTTTTACTCATACTACGCTTCTGCACATTTTTGTGAAGATACAAGTACCACAGTTGTTGTTGATTATTAGCTGGCTGGTCAAGCTGTGGAAACTCATGGTAAACCTGTCGTCGTGTTCCCAGGCCTCGGAGTCACCTTCTGGTATTTTCATTGTACTGTTTAATTCCATTTTGAACAGTTTCATTTAGGGATTTTCTAGAAAACTCAGTAGAGCTTATGACTTGTACTACCGGTTTTAGGAATTGTAATTTGTATAAGATTTTTTTATCTCATATTTTTCATTTGATGGTTGAATTCTTCTATTTATTTAGTAAGTATTAGGCTTACTAGTCTTAGAGATTAGGTGCCGTCATGACATCCTACAGAGGGAGATTGGGGTCGAGACAATTTTGTATCAGAGCTCTAGGTTCATAGGTGCTACGAGTCGTAAGCGAGTTTAGTAAAGTCTTGTGGATCGGTACATAGACGTCTGTACTTATCTTCGAGAGGCTACAAAACTATTAGGACAATTTCACTTCCTTCATTCCTATCTTGCGAGTTTATTGATCTTGGAGTTTGAACCTTTGTTATTCTATTCTCTAATAAATGGTGAGGATACGAGCTGTGATTATCGATGATGCTGCCTCATATCCGGCGTTGCTAGGGCTCGGGGCAAGAAAGAGGCATAGGTAGAGGAGGATCACGCGCTATAGCTAGAGCACCTATCAGAGCAGTAGTTGAGGACCCACTAGTAGCTCTAGGTGGGGGACAAATACCTGAGGTGCCTGTTGTTACCCTAGGACTTCAAGAGACTTTAGCACAGTTCCTGAGCATGTTTGGTATATCGACTCAGGCGGGGGTTGATTCCGATTGCACCAGCTACTTCACAGATCTGGGAGGAGCTCAGACTCCTGCTGCCCATACTCCGGAGCAGCGAGTCCATGTTGGTCAGGTTCTAAGTGTCATGCCAACACAACCTGTTGTTTCAGTTCAGCCCATGGTTAGAGCAACAACATATGAGGAAGAACATGTTAGACTTGCGAGGTTAAAGAAGTGTTACGCTCCTACTTTTAGCAGTTTGGCTTCAGAGGATGCGCATGGGTTCCTACGGGGGTGCTACCATATTCTCTGTGCTATGGGTATTGTGGAGACGAGTGGCGTTGCTTTTACTACGTTCCAGCTTAAGGGAGCGACATATTAGTGGTGGTGAGCGTATGAGTTGGGTAGTTAAGAGATGCAGTTTCACATTCATAGGTTCAGTTTTCAGGGATGATCTTGAGAGGGTTTGTTCCCCAGACCCTTCAGGATGCAACGCGCGTGGAGTTTGAGCAGCTGCACCACGACATTATGTCGGTGTCAAAATATGCCGTTAGATTCAACGATTTGTCCAGACATGCACCTGCTTTGGTTTCTACAGTCAGAGAGCGAGTCTGCAGGTTCATTGGGGGGCTCAGTCATGATATCCGGTTTAGCATGGCTCGGGAGTTGGAGTCGAATGTTTCATTTCAGCAAGTAGTATAGATCGCTCGTCGACTAGAGGGCATGGGGGTCAGGAGAGAGAGGTCAAGGAGGCTAAGAGGCCTCATAGGCCGAAGGGATCTATTGGTCCCTATTTTGGAGAAGAGTACAACATGCTAGAACTTGTGGGTCAGTCAGTTCAGTTGCACTTTAGGGTACCCTTACCGTACAACTTCCACAACAACGTCAGCAGAGAGGTTTCTTTGAGTGTGGGAATAACAGCCACATGGTGTGAGGTTGTCCTAGACTTTGGACAGATGTGTCACAATAAGGGTATTCAGGCTATGAGTTTTTCTCCAGTTGCTGATATTCCTGCACCGCCAGCTTGGGGTACATGTCAGGAGAGTAGAGGGCGCCCAATAGGGGGAGGCATGGCCCATTTATGTGCTTTCTATGGAAGGGCTGAGGCTGCTACACCATATGACGTCATACATATATGGTTTCAACTTTTCATAGAGGAGCATCATTCGTATTTTGGTTTTGGTTCTTCTTATCGGGATGAGTCCTTCTATTTTACTTCACATATGGGTGAGTTTCGTGATTTTGTACTTTGTTTATGTGTTTACCCCTGTTAGGAGATTCTATTATGGTGACTTATGTCTATCATTCTATTTTTATTCATTATTTAGAGTTATGAGACTAGAAGTGACATTCTGTTACCTATTACGGTAGGTTTTGATGTGATTTATGAGTGATTGGTTACGATCTGCGATTTAGATGCTCTACCAGTGTGGGAGTTCAGTATGTGTTGTGATTTTGTTAGCAGAAAATTAAATTAGTGGAAGGTTTCTGTTTGTATGATGTGTATTCCATTTGTGATTCAGAGTTGAGGGTGAGACCCTCACGGTTACATGTGATTTGATTTGTTTGAACCGGGCTACGTGCCGCGGTGAAAGTTATACCATGATGAGATCCTTGTGATTAGTTAATGTTTTGATTATTCCTTGTGAAATTGGTTCATAATATGGTACTAATAAGGAGTTGTGCCTGTCGAGCTTGTTTAATAGTTCTTTCATATGTTTCCTTGTATATTCAGTCATATTCGTGTTGTGCTTATTGAGTTTTAGCTTGCGATGTGTGTGCTCCGGTGGAGTTAGATGTGAATTGTTGATTCAGGTGAATAGTTACGAGGTCTTCATATTTCTTGTGTCGTTGTCAGTGTTTTGAAGGTTTGAAACATGGTTCTAACGGATATGAGTCTAATTGCTGGTACTAGATTTGATTATGGGCAGCTACTATGGCTAGAGTTGTCGTTTAAGGCATACGTGTGATGTGTTATGTCGTACGGTTGCACCTGGTAGGTGTAGGCATAAGTTGTTGCAGCTGGTTGAGGTTGGTACTGTGTGTTGATGTAGGAATCAGGTCTTTTGGAAGTAAACAAATAGTGAGAAATTCGGTACTAAGGTTTACCAGTGTGGGTAGAAGGGATAATTTTTTCAGTTGAAATGGTGTCAGCGGGCCTATGTGGATTGGGGTGACGTGGGATCACCCGCTGTTGTATGTATGGTAGTTCACTCAGTGATTTGATGACCTTGGAAAGGTTCTTGACACATTTGGGGATGAATGTTTGTTTAAGAGGGGGAGAATGTAACGATCCGACTAGTTATTTTGGGAATTAATGTCCCGTTCGGTGGGTTAAGGTCTCGAGCAGCTCCATATTGTGTGTTATGACTTGCGCTTGTGGCCGAATTCGGGTTTCAGATGATTTGGGGTCAATTTGGAAGAAGGATTCTTGTTTTAGAAGCTTAAACTATAAGAGTTGACCGGGGCTTTGACTTTAGTGTAGACGACTCCAAAATGGCGTTTTGATGATTCCAATAGTTACGTATGGTGATTTCTAACTTAGACGTGCGTCCAAATTTGGATTTGGAGGTCCTTAGGGTAATTTGAAGCATTTTAGTGAAAATTGAAAAGTTGAAGTTTTGGAAGGTTGAGAGGCTTGATCGGGAGTTAACTTTGGTGATATCTGGGTCGTAATGTGATTCCGAGAGTTGTATTAGCACCGTTATTCTCACACCTATGCTTGCGCAGAAGCGGAGAGGGTTAGCACAAGTGCGAGTGTTGAGTAGCTGAGTGAAGTACGCAAGTGTGCTGTTTGAGTTATGATAGCATGTGAGTGTAAATGCTGTTATTTATGTCACATGTGTTGTCCTTGCAGTGTGTGGATAAGGATCCACCCCCTAGGTTCATCCTCTGTAACAATCCGTCCAGTCATTTTATGTATTGTTTATTGCTTCTTCTATGTTTATCTGTGGTTATGTGACTTGCTGGGGTGGTTGGATTGGTTTTAGGAAGGTCTTGGAGTGAATTTGGACACTTAGTCCCAAGGTTGAATGCTTAAGTTGTAATAGTTGTTCGGATATTGACTTTTGAGAAGATGACTTCGAAATGGTGTTTTGATGGTTCCAATAGTTTCGTATGGTGATGTTGGACTTAGACGTATATTCGGATGTCGATTTGGAGGTCCGTAGATTGATTTGATTTATTTTGGTGAAAGCTGGAAAGTTGAAGATTTGGAAGGTTGAGAGGTTTGACCCAGAGTTGACTTTGTTGATATTGGATGTTGGTTTTTTTTCCAGAAGTTGGAATAGGTCTATTGCATCATTCAGGACTATTATGAAAAATTTGAGATCATCGGAGTTGATTTTGTATGGTTCAGCATGCGTTTTAGGCGTTGGAAGTTCATTAGTTTCATTAGGCTTGAATTGGGGAGCGATTAGTGATTTTGATGTTGTTTGATGTGATTTGTGGCTTCGAGTAAGTTCGTATTGTGTTTTAGGACTTGTTGGTATGTTTGGATGGGGTACCAGGGGCCTCAGGTGTGATTCAGATTGAAATCGAATATATTTTGGACTTAGAAGGATTTCTGAAGAAATTTGATTTCTGGTGTTTTCGCATCTGTGGTGGGCTTGGACGCAGTTGCGGAGCTGCAGGTGCGCAATCGAAGGGAAGGCTGGCAGGGGGAATGCGCTGGTGCAGACCGCTGGCGCAGGTGTGAAAACACAGATGTACAAGGGGTTTCGTAGAAGTAAAGTTTGTTTGGAGGAACATGAGTCACAGGAGGGGAAGCCAAGGTGTGCAATTTTAACCGCAAAAGCAGAAGTTGAATTTGGAAAGGAAGTCTGCAGAAGCGGATGAAGGAGCGCAGATGTGCCTTCGCAGGTGCGAAGGTTTACCCGAAAAAGCGGATGGTCGGGGGTTAATGAGTTTCCGCATCTGCTATGGATTTTCCGCAGAAGCGGCGTCACAGGTGTGATTATCCTAACTGGAAGTGCGATTTTGCTGGGCAGACTATTTATGTCGAAGTGCTTGGTATTTTCTCATTTTTGGATTGTTATAGCTCGGTCTAAAGCTATTTTGGAGTGATTTTCAACACAAGTGAAGGGGTAAGTGATCTTTACTCACTTTTGGTGTTAGATATTAATTACCCATTGTTTGTTACACCTCGTTTATGTGTATTTAAGGTGAAATTTAGGGATTTTAAGCTATGGTATTGGAGAGTGATATTTGGTGATTTGAGGGTTGATTTATGTATGAACTTGGATGAAATTAGTATGGTTGGACTTGTAATTGAATGAGTGTTTGGAATTTGTAAATTTTGTTGGGTTCAGGGGTGCAAGCCCTGAATTGAATTTTCTGGGTTGACTTTGCATATTTTATTCAAGACATTAGCTTTATCATTTGGTATTATTTTCTATCGATATTATTGATGGAATTGAGTTATTTTGGATAGATTCGAGCAGTTCAAAGGTTGATACACACGGGAAGGGATTGATAGAGGATTGATTTGGCTTGCTTAAGGTAAGTATCTTACCCAAACTTGGTTTAGACACCAGTTGACTGAATTATTTGTGATAGCTACGTGCTATGGGTGCACATATGTGTGGGGTTTGAGACCATGTGCAAGAACTGGGGTATTTATCCATGTTCGGGGTAGTGCTTTGGCTATGATATGCCTTAAATGACTGTTATTCTTTAAGCTATGATGGTTGTCATATTTGTAGACTTGTTGTGAACTATTTTATCCACGTTGGAGGTTACATAGAGGCTACTTCCCTGAATGAACATGATAATTACTATTTTATCCATGTTGGAGGTTACATAGAGGCTACTTCCTAAATGAACATGATAATTACTATTTTCATGATGAAATTGCCGATTTGAACTAAGATAGCACACTTTGCACATGCCTACACTTTAGCATGTCATTTATGCTAGTCCAGGAGCATGAAATCTGATGTTCATTCATCATATACATGTGTTCTTGTATATACATGCTTCTGTGTGAAATGATCTGGACTGGATGCTTGTGAACACGCCAAGTGTATGGTGTTGTTATGCATGTGAGCATGCCGGGCAGATTGTGTTGTTATGCCCGTGAAGACGCCGGGCGGATTGTGTGTTATGCCTATGATCATGCCGTACGGATTGTGTTGTTATGCATGTGACCACGCCGGGCGGATTGTGTTGTTATTCCGGTGACCACACCGGGCGGATTATGGTATTGAGCCTGTGACCATACCAGGTTGATAGCACATTGAAATGGCCGTGCTATGAGTCGATATGGATCCATTCCCCTAGGGTCACCCTCTCATGTGCCTTCTCAATACTTTACACGCGGATTTGAGAAAAATTGATTACTAGTTTGGTACGAATATGGAAATATGAAGGAAAATCTGGTTAGTGTTTGTTCTAGATTTTGCATTTCATCTTTACTTGCAATTTTCGTGGTTAATTACTGACTAATTGTATATAATCTTTATATGATAGATTGTTAATTGTGCAAAGTACTTGAGTAATTGTGCATACACTGATGATTCTTCCTATGCTTAATGACTTGATCACATTAGTGTTCTGTACTTGTTGTATTTATGAAATTGTACAAGTTATAACAAGTATCATTTATATTTTTTGCTTCTTTTACCTCGGGGAGGTTAGTTGTGATACTTACTGATTACATGGGATTGTTTGTTCTCTTGCTATACTCTACACTTAATTGTGCAGATCCAGGTGTCGAACCCAGTCATCAGTAGTGGAGTTACTTGTTGACCTGATCATCGAGAGACAAGGTAGAACTACATTCTTGACCGCAATTTTGGCGTCTCTTTTCTTATGTACTACTATCTTTATTTCATACACTAATGTATTTGGCGATTTTTGACTTGTACTTCTGTATTAGAGCTCATTACTCTATATTTACGAGTTTTTGGGGATTTTATCATGCATCGGTATTATTATGCTATTGTAAGTTTTTAGACTTATGTTGATTATATCATTTCTATTTATCTGGTTCATTATTGTTATATCCAGATTGCCTATCAAGTGTGTTAGGAGAAATCACGACGGGCTGGTATTATGGGTCGTGAAAAGTTATTATCGGAGTCCTTGGTTCATAGGTATTACGAATCACGAGCAAGTTTAGTAGAGTCTTGCGGATCGGTACAGAGATATCTATACTTAACTTTGAGAGGCTATCAAACTGTTAGGAAAACTTCACTTTATTGAATTCTTATCGTGGGTCCGAAGTTTGAACCTTGACTCTTCTATTCTCTCACACATGGTGAGGACACGTTATGCCAAATTAAGTGGAAGGGCATCAGTACCACAAGTTAGGGTCGCGAAAGGCCGGGGTCGCGCTAGAGCCGAGGTGGGGGTCGCGCTATAACTAGAGCAGCACATGTGGAGCCGCCAGTTGCTCTAGCTGAGGAGTAGATTCTAGCTATTGTTGAGCCGGTGGGACCAGCTCCAGCACCAGCAATGCCTATTGTTATTACTGCTCTTCAGGAGGCCTTGGCCCAGATTTTGACTATTTTCACGAGCCTGACTCAGGTGATCTGGATCCCAGTTGCACCAGCTACCTCACAGGCTGGAGGAGGTGCCCGGACTCCTGCCGCCAGTACTCTTGAGTAGCTAGCTCAGGGTCATCAAATACCATGGGTTTTTACTAGTTTAGCTGATTGTTGCTGCTCGCGGCCGAGTTTGGTCCACCTATTAGTGATGAGGAGCAGAAGAGGTTGGAGTGGTTTAGGAGGCTTAAGCCTTCAGAGTTCAATGGAGGGGAGTCAGAGGATGCTCAGGATTTTCTAGATCTATCTCAACGGATCCTTCGCACAGTGGATATTTTGGACCCCAATAGGGTTGCTTTTTCTACTTTTCAGCTGATAGGGGAAACCTACAGATGGTGGCAGACTATTAGGTTAGGCAAACTAACTGACGCAACACTACTTACGTGGCATGAGTTCTCAATTCGCTTCTTAGAGAAGTTTATTCCACAGACTCGTAGAGAGGAGTTGCATAGGGAGTTTGAGTAGCTATGCCAGGGGGATATAACTATGACCAGATACAAGATGAGATTTGTAGAATTGGCACGTCATGCTATATGGTTGGTTCCCATTGACAGGGAGAAGATTAAGAGGTGCATTGATGGCCTCAACTATGGTTTGCGTTACAGTTTGGCTCGAGAGGTTGAGACGGATGCTAGGTTTGACGAGGTGGTTGAGATTGTGAGACACTTAGAGCAGGTCCGTAGGCTGGAGCGTGAGGAGTGGGAGGCCAAATGGCCTCGTGGTTCAAGTGGTTTCAGTAGTGCCTCATCTGGAGGATAGGCGCACTACAATAGAGGTTGTCCGTATAGGCCCACTTAGTCAACTCGTCATATTCCTTGTGGTACTTCAGTTAGCCACGGTTCACATTGATCGCCCAACTTAGTCATCATTCAGTTTGATGGAAGCACAGAGCTCCTAGCGTGCTCCATCTAGGCAGGGTTCGACTAGAAACTATTCATGTTATTAGGTTCCTCCAAGGCGGGGTTATTATAAGTTTGGAGACTTGAGTCATCTCAAGAGAGATTGCCCCCACTGTTGAATAAGGTGCCACAACAGAGATCTTGGCCTATGATTTTAGCACCAACAACTACACCACGCGCACAACCAGCTAGGGGTAGGACTCAAGAAATTTTAGGTGGCCCTAGAGGGGGAGGGCGATCAGGTGGTGGTCAGGCCCATTGCTATGCATTTCTAGCCACGCCAGAGGAAGTTTCTGCCGATAGCATGTTCACATTTATCGTTTCAGTGTGCCACATGGATGCTTTAGTATTATTTTACCCTGGTTCTACTTATTCATATGTGTCATCATACTTTTCTCGTTATTTGGATATGCCCCGTGATTCTTTAGTTATGCTTGTTAATGTATCTATGCTGGTGGGTGATTCTATGGTTGTGGACCGTGTGTATCGGTCATGTGTGGTGACTATTGGGGGTTATGAGACGAGAGTTGATCTTTTACTACTTAGCATGGTTGATTTTTATGTGATTTTTGGCATGGATTTCTTGTCATCGTGTCACGCTATTCTTGATTGTCACGCTAAAATCGTGATGTTGGAGATGTAGGGGTTTCTTAGGGTTGAGTGGAAAGGTTCCCTGGATCATGTTCCCAATAGAGTTATTTCATATTTGAAGGCTCATCGGATGGTTGAGAAGGGAAGTCTGGCATAATTAGCCTTCGTGAGGGATGTTAGTGCTAATGCTCCTTTCGTCGAGTTAGTCCCGCTAGTGAAAGACTTTTCAGATGTGTTTCTTGCAGACATGCTAGAATGCCACCCCACAAGGATATTAATTTTGGTATTGATTTGGTGTCAGGCACTCGGCCCATTTCTATTCCATCGTATTGCATGTCACCAGCGAAATTGAAGGAGTTAAAGGAACATCTTCAGGAGTTGCTTGATAAGGGCTTCATCAGGCCCAATGTGTCGCTTTGGGGTACACCAGCTCTATTTGTGAAGAAGAAGAATGGTACTATGAGGATGTGTATTGACTACAGGCAGTTGAACAACGTTACAATGAAGAACAAGTACCCACTATCGTGCATTGATGACTTATTTGATCACTTTCAGGGGCTAGAGTGTTCTCGAATATTGATTGAAGGTCGGGGTATGATCAATTCAAGATCCTGGATTTAGATATTCTAAAGATGACTTTTAGGACACTCTATGGTCACTATGAGTTTCTTGTGATGTCTTTTGGGCTGACCAATGCCCTAACAACTTTTATGCACCTGATGAATAATGTGTTCTAGTCGTATCTTGATTCTTTCGTCATATTATTAATTGATGATATATTGGTGAATTATCGCAGCCGGGAAGATCATGAGCTGCATCTGAGGATTTTACTCTAGACTTTGAGAGAGAAGAAGCTATATGCTGAATTTTCCAAGTGTGAGTTTTGGCTTGATTCAGTGGCATTCTTGGTCCATGTGGTGTCTGGTGAGGGGATCAAGGTGGATTCAGAGAAGATTGAGGCAGTTCAGAGTTGGCCTAGACCGTCTTCAGCTACAGAGATTTGGAGCTTCTTGGGTTTGGCAGGATTTTATCGCTATTTTGTAGAGGGTTTCTCGTCCATTGATGCACCTTTGACTAGATTGACCTAAAAGGGTGCTCCTTTCACATGGTCTGATGAGTGTGAGGTGTGCATTCAGAATCTCAAGACTACATTGATTACAACCTCGATGTTGGTGTTACGTACAGGTTCGGGGATCTTACATCGTGTATTATGTTGTGTCGCATATTGGATTGGCGCGATGTTGATGTAGAATTGTAGGGTGATTGCCTATGTATCTCGACAGTTGAAGGTTCATGAGAAGGATTACTTCGTGCATGATTTAGAGTTTGCAGCCATTGTTCACGCATTGAAGATTTGGAGGCACTATCGATACAACATTCCATGTGAGGTGTATACTGACCAGCAGAGTCTCCAACATCTATTAAAGCGGAAGGACCTAATTTGCGGTAAGGGAGATGGTTAGAGTTGCTGAAAGACTATGATATCACCATATTATATTATACAAGGAAGGCCAATGTGGTGGCCGATGCATTGAGTAGAAAGGCTAAGAGTATGGGCAGTTTGGCATGTTTACAGGTAGCATAAAGGTTACTAGCCATGATGTTCAGGCTTTGGCCAATACGTTTGTGAGCTTGGATTTTCGGAGCCTAGCTAGGTTCTTGCTTGTATTGTGGCACAATGATCGCTGTTGAAGCGTATCAAGGATCCTTAGTTTGATGATCCTCGCTTGATGATGTTGAGGGACACACTGCAGTGGGGTGGTGTTAAGGAGGTTATGATTGGTGATGATGGTGTTATGCAGCTTCAAGGCGAGATTTGTGTTCCTAATTTTGAGGAGTTGAGAGATTTGATTCTTGAAGAGGCTCAAAACTCGTGCTATTCCATTCACCTAGGTGTTAGGAAGATGTCTCATGACTTGAAATAACATTATTGGTGGTGGAGAATGAAGAAGGATATTGTTGCTTATGTCTCTCGGTGTTTGAGTTGTCGACATGTGAAGTATGAGCATTGGAAACTGAAGAGTTGATTGAGAGATTAGAGATACCGTATTGGAAGTGGGAGAACCTCACTATGGATTTTGTGGTAGGCTTACCAAAGACCTTGAAGAAATATAACACAGTCTGGGTAATGTGGACCGGTTGACTAAGTCTGCACACTTTATTTCGGTAATGACTACCTACGCTTCAGAGCTGCTGGTTTAGATTTACATTAGTGAGATTGTTCGCCTTTATGGGGTGCCTATGTCTATTATCTCGGATCGAGGAACTCAGTTCACCTTGTAGTTTTGGAGAGCGGTGCAACAAGAGTTGGGCACTCGGGGTAAAGTTGAGTATATCATTTTATCCCCAGATGGACGGATAGACTGAGTACACTATTTAGATATTGGAGGACTTGTTACGTGCATGTGTCATTGATTTTGGAGGTTCATGTGATCAATTTCTTCCTTTAGCAGAGTTCACCTACAACAATAACTTTCTGTCAACTACCGAGATGTCTCCTTATGAGGACCTATATGGGAGGAGATGTTGTTCCCCAGTTAGTTGATTTGAGCATGGGGAGTCTAGGTTGTTGTGCATTGATTTAGTTCATGATGCCTTGGAAAAGGTGAGGGTGATCTAGCAGTGTCTTCGTACAACACGGTCTAGACAGAAGAGTTATGATAATAGGAAGGTTCGTGATGTTGTATATATGGCGGGTGAGAAGGTTTGGCTCAGAGTTAGCCCATGAAAGTTCTGATGAGGTTTGGGAAGAAGGGAAAGTTGAGTCCCCGGTATATTGGTCCTTGTTTCTTCCTCGTTGTTGATACCGGGAAGACCCAACCAGATGATGTCTTCTGGTTGGTAGTGAGAGGACTCTTGGTACCTGCATACCCAAAAGAGGGCGCTGGTTAAAAAACAATCATTTGATTTTCTGAGGTGCTTGAAAGAGTGGGAGAGGTGGCTTACAGACTTGCATTGCCACCTAGTCTATCAGGTATTGACCCAACATTTCATGTTTCTATGCTCCAGAAGTATTGTGGTGATCTGTCACACATTTTGGACTTCAGCACGGTAAATCTAGATGAGAATCTAACTTATGATGTGAAGTCGGTGTCCATTTTAGATTGACAAGTTTGAAAGTTGAGGTCGAAGAATATAGCATCAGTGAAAATTCATTGGAGAGGTCAGCTGGTCAAGGAGGCTACTTGGGAGGCCGAGTGGAAGATATCGAGCAGATAGCCACACCCATTTGAGACTCTAGTTATGATTCTAGACCTATTTGAGGATGAACATTTATTTAAGAAGGAGAGAATATAACGACACGACCGGTCATTTTTGTGTATTGTAGCCTCGTTCCTGTATTTATTGCTTATTTTAAGTTCATTTATAGTTATGTGACTTGTAGAGGTGGTTGGATTGGTTTCGGGAAGGTCTTGGAGTGAATCGGGATACTTAATCCCAAGGTTGAAGGCTTAAGTTCTTAGAGTTGACCGGAGTTTGCCTTTTGTATAGACGACTCCAGAATGGTGTCTTGCTAGTTCCAATAGCTTTGTGTGGTGATTTTGGACTTAGGAGAATGTATGGATGTCGATTTAGAGGTTCGTAGGTTGATTCAATGTTCATTGGTGAAAGTTGGAAAATTAAAGGTTTGGAAGGTTGAGATGTTTGACCGAGAGTTGACTTAGTTGGTACCGGATTCGGATTTTTGTTACGTAAGTTGGAATAGGTCTATTGTGTCATTGGGATCAGTGTGCAAAATTTGAAATCATTCAGAGTTGATTTGTGATGGTTCGGCATGAGTTTTAAGATTTGGAAGTTCATTAGTTTCATTAGGCTTGAATTGGGGTGCGATTTGTGGTTTTCATGTTATTTGATGTGATTTGAGGCTTGGGTAAGTTCGTATTGTGTTTTAGGACTTGTTGGTATGTTTGGATGAGGTCCGGGGAGCCTCTGGTGTGATTCAGATGAATTCAGATTCATTTTGGACTTGGAACTGCTGAACAAATATAATTTATGGTGTTTTCGCATCTGCGGTGGGTTTGGACGCAGATGCGAATATGCAGGTACGGTTGCAGGATCACATAAGTAAAGGGAAGGCTGGCAGGGGTAAGTTGCAGGTGCGAACATATGGGTGCTGGTGCAAAAGCGCAGATGTGAAAGGGGTTCCGTTGACGTAGAGTTTGATTGGAGGAGAACCAGTCGTAGGAGAAGAAAATATTCCGCAGGAGCAAAAGCGCAGATGCGCAATTTTGACCGCATAAGTAGAAGTTGAGTTTGGCAGGGAAGTCTACAGAAGCAGACGAAGGAGCACAGATGCACCTTCGCAGGTGTGAAGGTTTATCTACACGAGCGGATGGTCGGGGATTAATTAGTTTCCTCATCCGCAATGAATTTTCCGCACAAGCAGCGTCGCATGTGCGATTATCTTGACCTTAGGTGCGGTTTTGCTGGGCAGACTAATTATGTTGAAGGGTTTAATATTTTTCTTATTTTTGGATTTGTGATGCTCTGTGTAAGGTGATATGTGGAGTGCTTTTCAACACAAGTGAAGGGTAAGTGATCTTTACTCACTTTTGGTGTTAGATATTGATTATCCATTGATTATTACACCTAGTTTATGTGAATTTGAGGTGAAATTTGGGGATTTTAGGCTATGATATTAGAGAGTGATATTTGGTGATTTGAGGGTCAATTTGTGGATGGAATTGGATGAAATTAGTATGGTTGGACTCGAAATTGAATGGGTGTTTAGATTTGTGAATTTTGTCGGGTTCCGGGGTGCCATCTAGGGGTTGACTTTGCATGTTTGATTCAAGACTGTAGCTTTATCATTTTGAATTATTTTGGATAGCTATTATTCATGGTATTAAGTTATTTTGGATAGGTTCGAGTCATTTGGAAGTTGATACACGCGGGAAGGGCTTGTTAGAGGAGTGATTTGGCTTGCTTGAGGTAAGTATCTTACCTAAACATGGTTTAGGCACTAGTTTCCTAAATTATTTATGATAGCTATGTTCTATGGGTGCACATATGTATGGGGTTTGAGCCCATGTCCAAGCATCAGGGTATTTATCCATGCTCGGGTAGTGCTTAGGCTATGATACACCTTGAATTAACTATTAAGCTTTAAGCTATGATGTTTCTCATATTTGTAGCCTTGTTATGAACTATTTGATCCATGTTTGAGGTTAAATAGAGGCTAATTCTCTGAATGAACTTGATAATTACTATTTCAGTGATGAAATTGTCGATTTGAGCCATGATAGCACACTTTGCACATGTCTACACTTTAGCATGTAATTTATGCCAGTCCCGGAGCATGAAATCTAATATTCATTCATCATATATATGTATTCTTGTATATTTTCTTCTGTGTGAAATGATCTGGACTAGATGCTTGTGAACATGTAGGGCGGATTGTGTCGTTATGCCTATGACCACGGTAGACGAATTGTGTTGTTATGTATGTGACCACACTAGACGTATTGTGTTGTTATGCCTTTGACCATGCTAGGCAGATTGTATTGTTGTTCCTGTGACCACGCCAGGCGGGTTATGATATTGAGCTTGTGACACGCCGGGCTGATAGCACGTTGAATTGGCCGTGCTGCATGTGGATATGGATCCATCCACCCGGGACACCCTCTTATGTGCCTTCTTGATGGTGTTCACAGGGACTTGGGTAAAACCGATCATCGGTTTGGTATGATGATATTCGGCTTAAACTATGTATATTTATATGCATATTTCCACGCATTTTACTCATGATTCTTAGATTTCGGATGTGTAATGTAATGATTTGTGCTAACTAGTGGTATTTTTATGTGTAGTAATCATCCGGAGGAAATTTGGGACGAAGGTGCGCGAATTGAAGTGATAAGGGAAGAAAAGGGAAAAAGTCACAAGGTGGCGCCACATACAGCATGGGGCGCTATCTGTGGCGCACAAAATAGATTCCTCCAAATGTCCAGCACCAAGGTTAGCGCCCCATGCTACCTTGGGCGCTAGTGATGTGAATTCATCCGGGACTCTGTTATTTCAACCCCAAGATGCCCCCACCTCGTATAAAAGCAAACATAAACCTATTTTGACAAAGGAGGGACGCAACTTGGAGAGAGGAACAAAAATGCAAAACTTCGGGAGCACGAAATTCTTCCATTCTTCTTCTAGTATCCGTAGCTTTTATGTTTGAAAATAATATTTTGATGATTGTTATGAATATTAGTGGCGAAGAACCTTATTATTCTGGGGTTATGGGTCAAAAATGACTATTGTAATTTGACGGTTGATCGTTTTGCTTGATTTTATCATATTAATTTGTTTATTCAATCTTGCACTTAATTATTCTATTGTGTAGCTAACAATAGAGTGCTATCTACGAATTTATAGTTGAATTCGAAAGTGAGAATTATAAATAGCATATAGGATTGAATAGAGTAAGTTCTTGAATCTGGGCATCGGCGAATAGATTCATGATTAGGATAGACATATTCTAGTTACCTTACTTGGTTATTTTTGCAGGAAATATACATGCTTTCTTATTAAGTTTGATTCTATAGACATATAGCCTTAGATTGGCCTGAATAGGCGAGTGGAGCATCGAAAGAACTTTGCGAGCATAATAAACCCTGCTAATCAATAAATTAGATAAGTCAAGTGATTACATCAACCCAAAAAGCAATAGGAGAGACGTTAGTCCCATAACCTTGGAATATTCTCATCTCATTGAATTCTTTCTAAGTGTTTGTTTTCTCTACTTGCGATCTTCGTTTCTTGATTGTTCATTAGTTCGTAGTAATTTAGTTACAAAAATCACAATCATTTTCTTCACACTCACCTGAGCATTATATTTATAAATGGATAGTTGATCATAAATCCTCGGGGAATTGATACCTTTTTTATCACTTTATTATTTGTTGACCGCGTATACTTGCGTGTGCATTTTGACCCATCAATTTTTTGACGTCGTTGACGGGGATTTATAAATTATTAATTTGTTTGAAATAAGCTCTTATTTGTTTTTGTTCATGTGTTAATCTGTTTGACTGTTTCTGACTCTACATGTGTTCACCTTGAATGCTAAGAAGAAGCAACATTTAAACGACCTTCCTCCTCCTGATCCTAAACCCGAAAGAATCTTCCACAGGTCAAGGAGGGAGGCGAAAGAAAGAGAAAAAATTGCAGATTTGGGTATTTTAGTCCAACCACAACCAATCGAGATGGTAGGAAATGAATAAAGACTGGTGATTGTGGCCGCAAGGCCTAGTCTTGCTAATATGACTCAGGCTATCGTGAAGCATGACATCACGGGACACTTTGAGCTCAAACACTACATGGTGAAGCTGATTCAGTCCGCATGGTAGTATGTGGGTCTATCTCATGAAGATCTGCAATGGCACATTCAGAACTTTTTGGAGATTACGGATACATACAACTATCCGAATGTCTCCAAGGACTATGTCAAAGTGACTTTGTTTCTCTTTCACTGCTGGTGGAACCTAAGGAATGGTTGAACAAAGAGCCCGCAAAGTGACTCCACACTTGGGATGATCTAGCACAAAAATTCTCAATCAAGTTTTTTCCCACAAAGAAAACAAAGGTCGAGGAGGAGCCAAATTCTTGGGTTTCAACAACTAGAGGGTGAGACTCTTCGTCAAGCTTGGGAAAGATACAAGAAACTACTCAGAGACAGCGCACATCATTATCAGACTGATGAGGTGTTGGGACATACTTTTGTGGATGTGTTGGACGGGACCTCCAAATTGAATCTAGACTCAGCTTGTGGAGGAAGTTGCATGCAAAATCCATACAGTGAGATTCAGAGCCTGCTGAAAAATTTCACTATAATTGATCATAACTGGCAAGGTGAGACTGACTCAAGAAGGATGATAGAACATAAAGCATCAGGTACACTCGAGCTTGATGAGATGTCTGCCGTGCGAGCAGAGATTGCTAAACTATACAACCAAATGGATAAGATGTCAATGGGTCAAGGGAATCAAATGCAGCAGGTTTAGAGGATGGCTATATCTATCTGTACTATGTTAAAAGTGTCACGACCCTATTTCTCATATGGGTCGTGATGGCGCCCAACGTTATTGTTAGGCAAGCCAACAATGGATTAACTCTGTGATCCCTTCTTTTAAAGATTTGAACTAGTTGATTTTTAGTTTGTGCATAAATAAGAAGTAAGAATTTAATAAGAATGATAGATCAAATTTTGAAAGCAAGTGAGATAAGTAAAATAACCCAAAAAAATACCATCAAATGTGTACTAGCATAAATCTCCAAGACCTGGTGTCACAAGTGTTTGAGCTACTAGTAGAATATACAAAGAATACTATATTACTGTCTAAAACGGAATAGATAGAAAATAAATAATAAAAAAATACTTCGGCTGCTGCAGAACGGGTTCGGAAGGCAGCTCACCGCAAAATCTTGTAGCAGTCAAGGATGCGCGCTAGACTGATATTCAGATGCACCTGCCTCAGATCCTGCATGAAACTGCCCGCTTATAAAATCCGGAAGCACATAGAGATCTTTCATATAGGGTTCTGCAACCTTAACTTATTAAAATCTGCAACTGCAATGTTAGTTTACGTGCATTTGTTGTGTAAGTGTGGAGGCCAACTTGAGCCCTTATGTGCCTATACGCGAAAGTCCAAATTGTTTTGTATGTCGTCTAGTTTTCTCATTTTTGAGAAACCTAAGTTAATTCTAGAACCACCTGAGATAGAGTTCCAAATGCCTCCTGGACCATAGACATGGGACGTGTAGTGCAAGCATAGGGTACGATTTAGAATCAATTAGTGCGCTTTAGGTAAACAACTTATAGATAGTAATTGGGTAGCAGGAGATGATAGTCTGTGCCCGCTGAATAATATGAGTAACACCCCACTTCGAGGGAGTTACGAAGTATTATTTATGTTACAGGGGGTGATCCTTTAGGATAAAAAACTTAGGGCCCCCACCTTGGTTTTAAAGTCAATCTATTTATTTTATTTGCCTAATTTTGTCTCTTCTCTTTTCTTACACTAATTCATATAATTCGAGTTTGGCCAGGACCCACCATTGTGGACCTCGAGGAGTGCCTAACACCTTCTCCTCGAGGTAATTTAATCCTTTAACCGATCCTTGGTGACGCAACTGGTTAATCCAGAATTATCTGCAAATAGGTGCCCTAATGCACCTTAATCCGTTAGGTGGAGACTCTCTCTTTTGACACTCTTCCTTACAAGAGTTGTCACATGTCGAAACCCGATTTCGCGAGAAAAAGGGGCACGAAACCACTTCTATTCCAGTATAACCATCTACTAAAGTAAGCTACCTGACCTCCGGTGCTTGTACTTAACCTGCTTGCAATTCGAATACCTCTCCACATACTCAACTATGTCTTCACTAATCCGCCGCCACCAGTAATGGTACCTCAGGTCATGATACATCTTCATGGAACCTAGATAAATAGAATAACATGAACTGTGCATCTCTTTTAGAATCTTCTTCCTTGGTCCACCAACATTAGGAACACATAAGCGACCCTGGAGTCGCAGAACACCATCATCACAGATAGTAACCACCTTGGCATCACCTCGTAACAATGTCTCCTTAAGGACCAACAAGTGCACATTATCATATTGACGATCCTTGCTCAGCTAGAATAAAGAAGACTGAACCACATCACATGTAAGAACTCGACTAGGCACTAAAATATCCAGCCTCACAAGTCGGTTGGCTAAAGGGTGAATGTCCAAAGCCAATGGCCTCTCCTTTGCTGAAATGAATGCCAAACTACCCATACTCTTGGACTTTGTGCTTAAGGCATCCGCAACCACCTTTGCCTTTCCCGAATGGTAAAGGTTGGTAATATAATAATCCTTCAGTAACTCAAGCCACATGCGCTGCCTCAAATTAAGATCCATTTACTTAAATAGATGCTGCAAACTGGTGATCAGTGTAGACTTCGCATGACACTCCATAAAGATAATGCATACCAATCTTAAGAGCATGAACAATGTAGCCAATTCCAAATCATGCATATGGTAGTTCTTCTCGTGGGGCTTCAAATGACGTGAAGAACAAGCACTAACTCGCCCCTCCTGCATCCATACACAACCTAAACCAACGCATGTAGCGTCGCAATACATAGTATACATCCCTGAACCGGAGGGCAAAACTAACACTAGTGTGGTAGTCAATGCAGTCTTGAGCTTCTGAAAGCTCGCCTCACAATCATCGCACCATCTGAATTGAGCACCCTTCTAGGTCTATCTAGTCAAATGATCTACAATAAATGAGACTCCCTCCACAAATCGATGATAATAACCTGCTAGCCCCAAGAAACACTTGATCTCAGTCACTCTGGTATGACGAGGCCAACTCTGAATTACATCGATCTTCTTAGGATCCACCTTAATATCCTCACCTGACACAACATCCCTCAAGAAAGTCACAAAATCTAACCAGTACTCGCATTTGGATAATTTAGCCTAAAGTCGTTGTTCCTGCAAGGTCTGAAGCACTATCCTCAAATGCTACTCCTCATCCTCCATACTACGTGAGTAGAGCAATATGTCATCAATGAAGACAATGACAAATGAGTCAAGATATAGTCTGAACACCTGATTCATCAAATCCATAAACGCTGTCGTGGTGTTAGTCAAGCCGAACGACATCACTAGAAACTCATACTGCCCAAATCTAGCCCGGAAAGCCGTCTTTGGATTGTCCGAAGCATGAATACTCAGCTGATGATACCTATTTTTGACGGCCAATTTTGAACCTCCCTTTTACAATTAATTTATTTGTACTTAATAATATACAAACGAATGTTTTGAAAGTATTTCTATCAATAAATACCTATTTTTACAAAGTTAATTAAGTATTAGTTTTGAAATTAATAACCTAGTATTTGTATTATGTAATTACAAACATACTTATTATTTTAATGTCATTAAAAAAATTTCTAAAACAGACCACATTAGCTCTATAATTAATTTAACGAATAACTTTTTGAATTTTGATTAATTAGATTACGATGTTAAAAATTCAGAATTAGTGTTATCATTTGGAAAACAAAGAATTTGTAAATTATTAATAACTTTAATTAGTAGTATATTTGATGATTATAATATTTACAACATTTTATTGAAAATAATTAAGTTTATTTAAATTAATTTCAAAAGGGTTAAAGAACTAAAAAGATATTCTTGCAATCCTTTAAACAAATACAAATTGCTACCATTTGAATTAATTTTGGCCCAATACCAAGCCCAATCCAAATTTGTCCCAGTCCAAACACCCCATTCCCTTCCAACTTGACAATCCATGACCTCATCTCCAAACTAAGGAAACCACAACACGTCACCAGTCCCCCTCACTCACAAAGAAAGCACAATAGATCTGGACCGTTGATCTATTACATCAACGACCCGCGTTTAATCTCCTTTTTATTTTATTCTTTAATCTTTTAGGATTTAATATCAATCGTCCGATCAGATAGATCCAACAGTCCGCTATTTTAGTGAGTTAAACATTTTTTAAAACCTTTATCTCCCCAAATATTAGGGCCGTTGATCAAATGATCCAACAACCCGAATTCTATCTCGCATTTTTTAATCCAAAGAAGCCTAAATCCTATATTATTTTTATCCGAGACCGCCACCCCCCCTTTCCCCTTTCTTCTTTGTTCTCTCCAGCCTTCAGCCACACCAATTTCCATAAAACCTTGCACAAATTTGTGCAAGGTCACTAATATTGACCCAAATCATGCCTTCTGTCTTCCTCAGCCGCGAATCTCGCCGGTATCTTCCCTGTTTCATCACTGCATTTTGAAATACCTCAATCTGGAACAGTAACCTAAAGATGAAACTTCAAATTTCTAAAATCCTCTTATGCTCTATCGAATCGGAGTATGCATGAAGTTTTCCAGTAGATTCATCATGAGGATTCTTTACCTAGAGGCCAAACGCAGTGACCTCTGGGTTTTAGGGTTTGACCGATGGTTCTCTGCCTTCAACGGTTGTTTCACCTTCCCAGGTAAATTACTTCACCATTTTCCCATGTTCATCTCCATTTTTCACTCAATTATGCTCACATCATCCATCTTCCGTCACTCTCCACTAAGTGATTTGAATTTCTAAAACCCTAGGGTTTTACAACCACTATAAATAGGGCTTTGAATTCTCTCACCTAACAGACCTAACAAGAACTAAGAAATTTAATAAGAAGTACCAAAAACCACTGAGATTTCAAAATCTTAGGCTCTCTCTCATCAATTTCTATTTCTCTGTTGTTTCCGAGTTCTTACACTGCTCAAAAGCTTGAAGCTTTGGTTCTTGCACGGCTAAGTTAAAATATTTCTTGGTCTGCTGCAAAAAAGGAGGTCAGTATACCTCCACCCTTTCTCTTTTGGGTGTCTCATTCAAAAATCATGCACATACTGCTATCTTTCTATTAACTATTTTCATTTATGATGTTTGTCATTAGTCTGTAGTTGTTTATTCAAGTTCATAATGATTCCTTGTTGATCTATGGTCAACTGTTATGCTTTTTTGTATCTTTAACCAGTATTGATTGGGTTGTTATGCGACCTTGTTATGTGACCTTGATGAATTCTCATATCTGTCTAGGCTTCAGATTTTCTATAATATTTTGCTACGATCTTTATATCTATCACACTATTTCTGTAATCTATTGTTCTGTATTTGAGGTTGCTGTTTGATGACTCTAACTAGAACATACGTGAATGCTCATGGTTTGATCCTTCATCACTTAGTTGAAGTATGTGATCGGAGCACCACACAAGCTGAAGTAGTTGTCGATGAATATCCACAGAGAGAACGGACACAAAATTCGAACACACCTAGGGGCATTGACCGCTTTGCTAAACAACCGAGCAAACAAGGTGGTTTCTCTCCTGCTGATAGAGTTCTGGGATACGACTAAGGTGGTGTTCAAGTTTGGTGATTGTGAGTTAATGTCGACACTGAATTTACTAGTTTCACAGAGTTACCATTTATAGAGAGGAAACCAATACTACCAGTCACCATGCCCGATTACAGTTTTCTAGATGCTCCGGGTCTGGAAAATAGTCGAAGTTTGAGAAACATCGAGGACATATGGGTGAGCCTGGATTAGCTATTCGATAGTTTCGAAAAACGTGAAAGCTATGAATGGTACTCGGGAGAATTTTAGTGTGATCAAGAAACGTGGGAGAGTCTCAGGCCCATCACTTTCTCATTGGCGCTATTGGGGCTGTTGGTTTTCCCTCAAAGAAGAGGTCGGATCAATATCAGCTTGTAACTCGTGGTTATGGTGACATTCCAATGCAACCTCCAAGCTACTCTGGTACTGATGGTGTTAGCTTAGATTCTAAGGTATTTATCTGCGTGCACGAGGGTCTTATTTATTTAAGGGCTGTAACTTGGTGCTTCAGATCTGGGACACATAACATTTCTTCCAACGAAAGGTAATAATCGACGACTTTGTGGGCGTCAGTAACATAATCCGCAACCATAACCCGAGGATGAGACATTGGGCCTCCCCACATGGACAAGAGAATGGAGGAAAATGTTGACTAATCTAAGTGGATAATGGGTCAATTGGAAGCTATCATGGTTAGGTGGGAGGGAAATCCTAAGGACTCCTTAGAAATACTTCATTAAGTTGATATGACTTGAGGGCATCCAGCCATACTCACTCCTATGAGTTCTCAGACAGTTTGGCTTGATTTAGGATTTGTCTCTATGGACGAGGACAACACTATATGAGGATGAGTACAAAAGACAGATTCCAATACCAAGGATAAAAAGGCTCCGAGAAGAGTGGAATGATCTGGTCACAATGCCAATGGGTCGAAACTTTTGGTGCACTCAGGAGTATTATGTCTGGGTCAATGAGGAAGATGAGCTAGACCGACCAAGCAGAGAGGGTATAGACTGGCTGGAGGACACATTGGCTGCTTTGCAAATCTACCATGAGATTTGCCACATTACCTTGTGACTACCTCGACGCATCATCAAGTGGTCCCAAGATCCATTGATCACATGCTTCCACCTACTGAAGATGATGAACAAGTAGTGGAATGCATTCAGATAGAATCTGAGACAGAGCTAAAGAAATATCCAGAAGAAGAATATGAGTTCAATGATGAAGGAGAAGAATTTGAAGAAGATCCGGAGGAAGAGCCGGAAGAGGAAGAGGATGTAGGGAATGATTTCGGGGTGGTTACTAGAAGTTGATTAATTTCCCATTCTTTCCCACTTTGTATCTTTATCCCAGTCTTCTTATTTTGCCTAAAGGCATGTTGTTCAAGCCCACACAGTTCTGTAAATGCTAGAAACATTGATGTAACCTCTGTTCCCACTTATCTCAATCCAAACATTATCAATGAAAACAAAACTTGTATCAGATCTAAATGTGTCAATCTAATTGTTTGTCAAACATTCACGATTTAGGCCTACCTTCCGCAATGAGAGGTCCCACCAATTCTAGGAAAACGCACTTGCCTGATTACATGAATTAACTTCTCTGGGTAATCTTTTGCTTGTATAAATGAAGAAACTGACTTTTTCTTCTTTTTCTTTTTCTTTCATTTCTTACTTTATTATTATTACCCAAAAGAAAAATTGGTTTGTGTCGATGTCGCGCCCCATTTTCTCGTGAAAGCGGGTTTTGACATGTAACAACTCTTTTAAAGGAGGTATTAAAAGAGAAGAGTTACTACCTAACAGTTTTAAGGTGAATTATGGCACTTATTTGCAAATAACTATGTTTGACTAGTCAACGCCACCAATGATCGGGTAAGGGCTTAAATTACCTCAAAGAGAAGGTGTTAGGCACTCTCTGAGGTACACAACAGTGGACTCCCACCGAACTTTAGACTATGTGGATTATGTAGTTAGGCTAGGTGATCAAATAAATGGAAGGGAGATTCAGAAGTTATAGAGATTTATTAAAACATATGAGAATTAGCACGTCTTAATAACTACAAGGATAAAAACTACATTGCTCTATCTTAAATGACTAAGTGTGAATAGCACGCACATAAAAAAAGGGGGGGGGAGGGGTCCTAAGTTCTTTAGCCTAAAGGATCACCCCATACAACATAGATAATACTTCGTAACTCCCTTAAGGTAGAGGTTGCTCGTAATATTCAGCGGGCACAAACTATCATCTCTTGTTACCCGATTACTATGTTGAAGTTGTTTACTTAAAGGCGTTCTAATTTAATTCTAAGTCGTACCCTATGCGTGCACTACCTATCTCATGCCTATGGTCCAGGAGACTTTGGACCTACTATTAGGTGGTTATACACTTTACTTATGTTGATCAAAATAATAAACTAGGCAACATCCAAAATAGGTAGGACTTCATGCATTAAAAATAAAAGGCTCAAGTTATCCTCCACACATAAGCACGAAAGCACGCCAACAGATTTCTGGTTAGGCAGTAGGCCGAATTAAGACGTATTAGAATCACTAAGTCCTATAGGCATGATTCTATATGATTCCAATATTATGTAGGCAATGCCATAATTTCTAGACTAACGTACAGGCAGATTAGAGCATTATAAGTTTTATAGACATGATTTCTAGTCGTTGCATAATTAGGCAGTGAAGTCGCTTGAAAACACAGGATTAGTAGCATCAATAAACACCCCATAGGCATAATTTCTAACAATTGACAATTAGACTTGATTTTATAATACTTTATCCCTATAGGCGTGCTATCTAAGTGAGAAAATACAAAAGTAGCATGAAGCAGTAGATTAGTTATTAAACCTTATAGCCAGAATATCTTGGTTAGCAAAGGTATTGCATTATTGTATCCTATAAGCATATTATCTAGGAGTGCTGAATAGAAGACATGGAAACGAGTGTAGCATATTTTTACAAGTTAAGGGTGTGCGTGATTCCTATTCGTATGCAACGCAAGCTAACAAAACAAACAAGGCATGCTGTAATAGCAAAAAGAACACATAAAACCTATAGGCATGTTTTCTACCCATTCATGCAAGTATTAGAATACCCCAAACCCCCTATTAATTAATTCCCAATTGTTTGTTTACAAATTATTAGAGGCCCACTTTAGAATAATAAAACAAATACAAACTTAATACGACTATTACATGCCAAAATACAACAAATACTGTCACGACCCAAACCGATGGGCCGCGACGGGCACCCGGTACCTTACTCAACCGAGTACCAACGTAACGTATCTTTTGTATCATTCTATCATAGGTAAATGAACCGGAGTAAAGCATGAGGGAATAGACACTTAAAACATATGACATACTGTCCTATAAGACCAAAACGATTACTTGTACACTGAACATAGGCCGACAAGGCCATACAATATTTCATATACAAGACATATGTCTACAAGCCTCTAAGAGTACATAAATGTTATAAGGCCGGGATAGGGCCCCGACATACCAATCAATATGTGTCCAATGCATATTGACCAAATATCCAACTCTGGAGCAAATGGAGCGCACCAACACCTTCCGCCGAGTTGATAGCTTATTAGGAAGGTTCTCAACCTGTCTATTGGGACCTGCGGGCATGAAACACAACGTCCCTAGAGAAAAGGGACGTCACTACAAATAATGTACCAAGTATGTAAGGAATGAAAATTAGTAATTAATAGACATGAGAGTAACATGGAGTAAAAGACTCAACATGTAATTCTTGATAACTCTATGAATCATTAATATTTATAATATCATGCATATGCGTATAAATTTCATACCATACATACATATATGAGTTCATAACATCATCAAGCCTCTGGGGGCATTCCATCATATCATCTCGGCCACTGTGGGCAAATCATCAACGTATACCAGCTGATCAGGTGGTGGTGCGTATATACCGCCATAACCTTTTCCCATATCCCATATATGTGTATATATATATATATATATATAAAACGCCATCTGGTCATGGGTCAACATAAATGTATAAATGAATGCAATGCATGAGAAGTACGTCAATAAAATCTTTTGGAACGTCATAAGACCATTATGCCTTTGATTAATGTCATGAAGTAAACTTTATCAACTTATGTATTTTCTGAGAACCATGAAACAGATGATAGAATAATAGGACACACGGGGAATCAAGAACATAGGCATCTCTAGTATTTCTATGAATATAGTCATTTATGGAGGTTGTGCATTTGCTCGTTTCGTTTGTATCGTATGGATCATGCCAAAAGGAAAGAAGGGATAACCTTAACATACCTGAGCCAACTCTCTTGACAATCCTTCCAACACATGTCGAAAGTGGAAAAATATGTAACGATAGGTCGAAGTAGGAAAAAATCTGTATGCTATTTCTTGAGAAAGATTGTACCGTACTCCCTTAGAATTGCAAATCCCGTTGCTATTACATTACGTAGTCTCGTACAAATTTTGTGTCTTTCATCCGATAGCTTAGAAAATATAAGCACCTCACTTCTTAATGATATGGGAAAATCTTTTATAATTGTTGGTTCATAAGAGCTTCTGGGTGAAGCTACATCCGTTGCCTTCTAAACATAAGCATTTTAATGACTTATGTTGGTGTATTTATCAAAGAGAGTTGACCCCACTTTAGGATGACTTAGCCACAAGAATCTTCAACATGTTCCACCTTTACAAATGATGGAAGAGTCACATAGTTGGGCTTTAATCAAGTTCCATTGGCTGCCACGTTAAAAGCTCCTTAGACTTATCAAAGATTATCATTAATTATCCCCTAATCTCTTGATTACTTGTTAATCTCCCATCAACCAATATTTAACCAGTTACCCACATAATTAAGAACTATCTTAAATTACTTAAAATACTACTTACTTTTAACACACTTTATACACCTTAATATCATGGTCATGTGGTACCTTGTATGACACTAGTCCATAAATACCGGGTATTATATCTCAGACCGTATTTTATCTCAAAATGACAAACTTCAACGAAACTCATTTTCCTAGATTTGCTTACCCTCTCACTTTCACGAAATTGTTTGAAATAGCATAATACTTATATCCTCAAAAATATTCTCATTCCCGAGCTTACGTCGATTAACTTACGATGAAACTTCAACGTATAAAAATGTGGGATGTAACATCTCATTTTTGAGCTTTTATAAATTTACTTATGGTGCACTTTCACGTATGAAAACATGGGGTGTAACATCATTCCCCCCTTTGGAACATTCATCCCCGAATGTTGACTGATGCACTTATCTGTCTTATAACCGGATAACTCTTAAGAATGGTTTTAATACTTCCCTTTCCATTCTGTTCATTGAATAAATCCAAAGGCCAGGGCATTTCCCCCTTTAGGCATCTTTCTCACACCATGAATTTTGGTCAGAATCCTTCTAATCTCGTAACTGTTTCTACCTTCTATCATGCAGCCTGTACGACTATAACCTTGTGAGTGCGCCTATGTGATTCTTCTCTTCTTTTCCTCCAGCTTTTAGCCAATCTCTAGGCCTCACTTTGTAAACATATACAGATCTTGACAAGATGTCCCTCTAGGCATCTATAGGTATACTGAAGTTCTTCGCTCGGTGCTTTGTTGAACTTACGAATATTGCTATATCTTATTTAGTAAGCCCGGTTATCCATCCGCATGACTTTACTGCATCTAAGTAGGTCATACTATACCATAATTCTTACTTCGATTTATCGTTACTGAGGTCTTCTACGCAACTCCAGGTTACTTTTGTTGCTTATCCCATATGTATAAGTTTGAGTCTTTTAATGCTTCCTCATTACTGTTCATCTTAAGAATGACGGCCTAATCTCATCTCATACTTTGTGACTTTTATCCATCCATTATTGATTCACCTCAATATTGATCTACACTCTACCACTGATAACTTGAAACCTCTTGCATAACACTGCCCCTAGGGCTCACGTCTCATCCGGGATATCTGAAGTAATTAGATTGATCCACCTATGGGTGATACTATACTTCCATAACCATACTCTATAGCATCCTAATGTGACTCACCTTACATGGGTATTTAATCCCATACAAATTCATGAAATCTTCTTCAAGTTATTACTCAATTGAAGGCCCAAACGTCATCCTTGATCTATCACAATCACACCCTCATTCTACTACCATGACATCATTCCATCTCTTCTAAATGCTACTAGTTTTAGACTCCTTTGAGTTCATTCAGGCTATACTGAGCTCTCTATAACTTAGAGAAACCATCAGCTCCCTTGTTGTTATAGGCTTAATCCCAAGGATTTTCGTCACCTTCTCACTTGCCCTTTCTTATCCTTACTCCTGTCTTTCTAAAACCTTGTTGTTTTATCATACTTTTGCTTGTGACCGATTTCCTTATGCTTTTCTGGAACATCAAGCGAGACATAACATCGTCTCTAACCCTTCTTTTACTCTCTTAACTAGACCTCTTGATACCTAGAAACCATAGGCAGGAAAATATGCTACTGACGATGCCGTTATCATTCCTGGATAGGTGCCACTTTCTTTTGGAGTGCTTACTATGTTGGGTTGAGACTGTTGTTACACAACCATTTCTTTTTTAGGTCACTGTGCCTAGGTTGAAGCCTTTTTCCTTATTTCCTAAACTATTCTTTCGTTGTATTACTTAGGGAGACCTTTTGGCTCTTGTAAAGTTACAAGCTTGTTATATCATTTACCCGATAGAATTTTTGATGATCGTACTCACCTATAATTGTCCTTAGTTACTTACCTCCACACTCATGTGCTCGTATGGTTGCTTCTGAAATGAAGTTTTGACTGTCTTCCCAGTGGAACTCTCTTTTATTTCTGTAACACTCATACGGTATCTTTAACTACCCCAACTCCTATCTGAATATTTCTCAAGGTCACGATGCCATATCTGCGAGACCGAATTCCCCATGTTGGGGTTCACTCTGCTTATCTTGCATGGTTCATTGATTTGTCTGTATCCTCTTGTCTAGCCATAACTAGGCCCTTTCTAAATCAACTACTAACTACTTGCTAGCCCATTCTCATATCAATATTTCGCGTAATATTTCTTGGGTCATTTCCTTTGTCTTAACTTACGTTTGGCTCCTTATCTATCAATAACATCTCGGGCAGGAACCTTTACTTCCTCTCCTTGACATCATGTTTGCATAATTTTCTGGAATCACAGCATATCAGTAGGATTTGAGTAGGTGCAATCTCATCCCTTTCTCACTTTTATCGCATTCTTCCTTTACCACCCCATAGTTACTAGAACCACTTAACTCTGACTTAATGCCACATCCCTCCATATTCCCCCCTTTTAGGGGAGTACTAAGAGTTGGAGCTACGACAATCTACCTATAGATGTTTACCTCTTCATTCTTGGCGTCTTTTCACATCATCGATGACCCTTACTCGCCTTGCGGTAATCCTTCTGTGCCAAGGATAACACAATTCCTTACTCGTGAGGGTGACACTTAGTATAACTGGGACATATAGTCTCTTAAGCTTAACTTTTCTCACATTGATTTCTTTAGGGAAGTGTCTTCCTGAATGACCATTCTCTGAATTTCTCATGAATCTTCTTCTGTTGTCCATTGTATTATCGCCGGAACGAAATCTGAAATTCTCATGATGTCGACCATTATCAAATCACTTAGTCCTTAATTCATGTTTAGTTTATCTTGTTCACTAGCCCATACTGATTTCTATTATTCTGGGGTCTAACGTTTCCTTCTGGTAGTCGCGTTGGAGTCACGAACTTATTTCTCAAAATAAGGATATGACTTTATGGCCTATACTCTTTTGTTGTCTCAAGTCCTGTCACCACTCGTCTTTTCCTTCACTTGACTATAGACTCAGTAATACTATCATCTTTTTGATCTACCGTTGTCATCCATGTATCACATATTACTCATAATGCTTTATTAACTCTCTTCTTATGTCCCTGCTAACATTTATGTCTATCACTTTATACTGAAAATGCCAACAAGACATTCTTTACTTTTATCTCCCATTGCTCTATCCACTGGTTCTTCGGGTTGCCTAACATTCTCTCTCTCTACTAGGGACGAGAGCCACACTAAGGTAATATTTATCCCTTCCAGGTCCAATGCCTTTCTTTGTAAAAATTGTTTTGAACATTCTAATATTCATATCTAGCTATACTATTCTAGAGTGCACCATTGGGGTTGTATCACAAGGAGATCTATTAACACATTTACAATGTCCTTCGAAAATGTCAACTAACGCAAACAATCCATTCATCATTTTGGGTTACTCTAACCCTAGACAGATCCTGATATCCCGTCCTTCTCTTAAACTACCCCTGTTAGCCCCCATAGGGCATAACTGTGATGGGTGTGGCTGATTGTACATACCTTTGTTACTATTGAACTAACTCAAAATGCCTATATCTCGCTTCTTGAATTGTAAGTAATGATCATCTTTACTAACTGGGTACCTCGTACCCTTCTTCATCTTGCTTCTTTAACTTGTTGAAATTTGTATCTATCTTCTGAATCTCTCATTGCCTTTCACCATAGGGGCGAATAGATATTCTTGCCTTAAGGCTCCTTATCAAGAAGCTTACACGTCTTAGTACACACATGTTCTACTGAAGACCCCACATTTTTCCATCATAGGAATGATGCAAACTCGAGTTCCTCTAACTCAACTCTTCCATAGCTATATCTCTTACCAGTCGTCTTTCTGGATGTAGGTATCGTTTTATTACGAATATAAGAAAATTTAGGAATTTGAATTTCTACGACTGAGCTCTACCACACTGTCAAGACCCCAAATCCTAAGCCGATCGTGATGGCGCCTATCATGGAACTAGGCTAGCCAACCATTACAAACTATTATAATATTTCATAATTTCCTAAAACTAGTAGATTTTAAAACAGCAAAATGTGATACACAATTTATACACTACCCCAAAACTTGGAGTCAACTGTCATGAGCATCTAGGACTATAAATACAATGTACAATAAGGTGACTTGCTACTACAAAAGTCTGAAGTACGAAAGACAAAAACTATGAACTGAGGAAAGGAAAGGAGGTGAGCTGGGGAAGCTGAGCAGCTACCTCGATCCTCGATCGAACTCCAAGCACGTCCGAAAATCAACTAGTGAGATGGTCCAGTATCTGAATCTGCACACAGAGGTGCATGGGGTAACGTGAGTACGCCAACTCATTAAGTAATCAAAGTAACTAAAAACTTGAGTGTAGTGACGAGAATTTATAAATCATGTAAATCCATATAATAAGTAACAGTGGAAATAAATAAATCAAGTCAGGAATCTACATTCCGAATATTTTATAAAACTCTAGTTTCCATTTAAAATCTCGTATAAAAATAGTTGTCCAACATTATCATCAGAGGCTCAGTGTAAAGAAGAGTGAAAACAGTAGTTTCATAAAATATAAGCCCCTCGAGCTCAGTATCACTCACAAATAAAGCCTCTCGGGCAAGCCTTTCAGTCACTCGTGACTCCACTACCAGTATCTCATGCTCACACTAAACACTTGTACTCAACCAGTACCATGAATACACACAACTGCTGCGGCGGGCAGCCCGATCCAATATACATATATATACTGCTGCGGTGTGCAACCCGATCCATATAACATACGCTGCGGCGTGCAGCCCGATCCATATAATAGTCGACTGCGCCCACTGGGGGTGTACAGACTCCGGAGGGGCTCCTACAACCCAAGCGCTATATTGCTGCGGCGTGCAGCCCGATCCAATATGTATATTGCTGCGGCCTACAGCCCGATCCATATATAATGTATATTGCTTGGGTATGCAGCCCGATCCATGTGTAATATATAATATATATATTGTTGTGGCGTGCAACCCGATCCATAACTATCCTCACATGCTCGGCTCTCGGCCTCACTTAGTCATCCTCACAAGCCACTCAGGCAATTCATCTCAACTCACGGGACTCAGCCCAAAATACCTCTCAGAGTTTCAAAACAGTGTGATAACAGTGAAAATAACAAGTAGAAAACATGACTGAGTTCACGATTGTTCTATCAGGATAGTGTGAGAATAGAGTAAAAGCACCTCTGAGGGTCTAAACAGGTCGGCACAAGGCCCCAAACATGGCTCACAACCCATAAACAAGTATAAATTTATACTCACAGCCCATAAACAAGTATAAATTTATACTCACAGCCCATAAACAAGTATAAATTTATAAAATACAGGATGTCGTAAGGTTTCAAATCGAATACGCGGCTAAATAGTTGCTACGGGATAGACCAAGTCACAATCCCTATCAGTTCACGCCCACACGCTCGTCACCTAGAATGTGCGTCACCTTATTTACCAAAACAATTCAAAATATCGAGGTTCCATACCCTGAGGTTTAGAGTTACAATCGTTACATACCTCAAAACATCCCAAAAGCTACTCCGTGATGCTCTTGCCCCTTGAATTGGCTCCCAAATTCTCCGAGTCTATCACAAATCATATCAATAACATCAAAATATGCTAGGTAGATGAACCCCAATCGAAAACTATCAAAATTAGCCACAATTCCCGAAATTGGCAAAACCCGACCCCTGGGCCCATATCTCGGAACTCAATAAATGATCCTCATCCTCCCACGATTCTATTCATATCAAGAACACTAAAATCGGAGTTCAATTGACCCCTCAAATACCCATTTTAAGGTCTCTTAATCTCAAGCCCTAATTACCCATTTTGCACTGATCTTTTCCTAATATTTCACCACTAATTAGACCTTTAATCACATATAAACGAGTTATGAAGTAAATAATATTACCTCCAAGTGATTCCCCTTTGGTTTCCTCAAAAATCTCTCTCAAAAGATTCAATCCCGTTCACAAATGGTGGAAAAATGAAGAAGTGTCGCGGTTTGGGCTATTAAAACACTGCCCATCTTTTGCAACTACTCAGTGCGTTCGCGTCACTAGGGATGAGATCGCGAAGCACTGGCTCTCCTCCCTCTGTGCGATCGCGTCCAACCAACTGCGTTCGCATAGAGTAACCAAACACCCCCTGCCACACGCGCCCACACTGTGCGATCGCAATAAACGTCATGCGACCGCACTGCCTTGCCTTCTCCCACTTCGCGATCGCGGACCATTAATGGCGATCGCATATAAAATTTTTTACTGCCTCACCAACAAACCTATGCGATCGCAGCCCCACAATTGCAATTGCAGATAAGGAAACTAGAACCAAGAAAATACAGCAGCAACAACATTCCTTTTAAGGCCAAACACACTCCGTTAACCATCCAAAACACACCCGAGGACCTCGGGACCTGAACCAAACCTACCAACACACCCCATAAATCATTCAAACTTAGTCGAGCCTTTGAAACACCAAAAACAACGCAAAAACACCAAAATCACTCAAAACACGTCTGAATAACCTGAAAATTTGCACACATATCCAAAATGACATTACAAACCTGCTCCAACTTCCGGAATTCCATTCCGACCCTGATAGCTTATTTTTCCCCTGTCAACCGGAAATTGTCAAAAACTAACTTTCGCCAATTCAATCCTAATTCTACACCGGACATCAAAACATCATTTCGAACACACTCCTAAGTCCCAAATCACCTAACAAAGCTATCCGAGCCAAACAATCCACATTTCAAGGTCGTTTACCCATAAGTCAACTCCTAGTTGATTTTTTCAACTATTAAGATAATTTAAGATACTGTCTCTGTTCTCACCACGACCACTCCGAACCCGAACCAACTGACCCAACACAACATAAATAGGCTAAGTAACATATGATTAAGTAGAAATAGGGTAAACAGGGCTATCCACAGAGTGACCGGCTGGGTCGTTACATCCTCCCCCTCTTAAACAAACGTTCGTCCTCGAACAGGTCTAGAAACATACCCGGAGTCTCGAATAACTGAGGATATCTGCTCTACATCTCCCGCTCAGTCTCCCAGGTGGCATCCTCCACCGGCTGCCTCCTTCACTGAACCTTCATTGAAGCTATATCCTTAGACCTCAGCTTTCTAACCTGACGACCCAAAATAGCCACTGGCTCTACCTCATATGACATATCAACCTCGAGTTCAACCGTGCTGAAGTCCAAAACATGAGACGAGGAACCAACATACTTCCGGAGCATCGAAACATGGAACACCAGATGAATATTTTATAAGCTGGGAGGCAAGGCAAGCCTATAAGCCACCTCACCAATCCTCTGAAGCACCTCAAATGGCCCAATGAACCGGGGACTCAGCTTTCCCCTCTTCCCGAACCTCATAACACCCTTCATGGGTGACACCTTCAGCAACACCTTCTCCCCAACCATGAAAGACACATCTCGGACCTTCCGGTCTGCATAACTCATTTTCCTAGACTGCGCCATGCGAAGCGCTCAATCAACTTTACCTTAACCAACGCATCCGGAACCAAGTCTGTGCCCAATAGCCTAGCCTCGCCCGGCTCAAACCAACCGGAGATCTGCACCTCCTACCATATAAAGCCTCATACGGAGCCATCTGGATACTCGACTGATAACTATTAGTATATGCAAACTCCGCGAGTGGCAGAAACTGGTCTCATGAACCCCCAAAATTAATGACACATGCACGTAACATATCCTCCAAAATCTGAATAGTACGCTCCGATTGCCCGTCGGTCTAAGGATGAAACATTGTTGTCGCGCCCCCTTTTTCCTCGCGAAGATCGGGTTTATGACATTGGTTGGGAAAACTCATTCCTTTTGGGAAACGGGTTTTGCCTATTTTGAAGAGTCGCCACCTAACAATTTTAACGGTGCGTTAGGGCACCTAAGAGGTTCCATTACAACTATGTTGCTAACCAGAGACTTGGGTAAGGGCTTGAAATTATCCTAAGGGGAAGGTGTTAGGCACCCCTCAGGATCCACAAGTGTGGTTCCCGGCCGAATGGTTTCATGAATTTGTACAAATAGAAAATAACATGTAAAGGCTCAAATAAGAGGGGATTTATGTCTTAAACATGCAGATGTTTGAAAATAGTAAAGGAGATTAGACTTTGAGAAGGATTACGAGCTAAGCATATAAGAGGTGTCCTAGGATTATAATAATATGGATCACATCAATGCAATACCCGATAATCACTCCTTGAATAGGGGCTACACGTGGTATTAGCGCACCAGTCATCATATCCATATTCTACCCTTCCCACCCCGTAAAGGTGATTAAAGCGTGTGTTGGTCACGAATTCTATTGCGTGCTATTACCCGTCCCATCCTATCAGTGCTGGAGGAGGTTAGGACTACTATCCTAAAAGGTAGGTACTAGGCGGACCCTCAGGTTTAAAGGGGTAAGAATCTAAGGCGACAAGCAAGGAACATATAGGACTGCAGTCAGTGGGAAACACATAGAAGCATATAGGATGCTCATATTTTTCCTCCGTAAATAATGCATATAATTAGCACGACTCAAGCACATATAAGGGCAGTATGTTAATTAAGATCCTAAGACATGGTATCTACGTGAATTCAGAGGATAAACAGACAGGCAGACTTGTTTTATCACTCAAGGAAAACATGCTCTTAATCAGTTTGCCTACTGATTTTAAAAGAAAGACCTATTAGTGTTAAGCAACATACACAAGAAAGACAGATTTCTAATTTCTAAAAAAAATTAGTTACCTAAGGCTTGCTTAGGCGAGGGCATTGTATATTAACAAAACTATTAAAGGAACTGTTGCAAATTATTACTTAAATATGCTGTTCTAGGTTGTTCAGAACACAGAAGCATTGCCAGTTGTTTTTAGAGAAAACTGAGTGAGGTTGTTATACCTTTTATGCAGAAGTAGTTAGAATAAATGTAGTTGAGTGATTAGGGCCCTATAACATGATATTTAATGCACAGGTAGAGATACAGAATGATGCGTATGCAGAATTCCTAAGGATGATTTTTAAATGCTCGATATAATCATGGTTTCAGAAGATGCTAAAAATAATAATTTATTGTTTAGCCTAAGACAAAATTTCTAAGCATACATGATAGTAGAAAATACCATTCATTAGCAGGATTTTTTTCTAAGTAACGTGGACATGCTGAAATAGTAGGCATGGGACCTAATAAACATGATTTCTAATGCATGAATTTTAACACATGAGCCTAAACATGATCTCTATTGCACAGATAGGAGATGAAATCAAACAACATGGTTTTTAATACATGAATTTTAACACATGGGCCTAAACATGATCGCTATTTCACAGATAGGAAATAAAGTCTAATAGCAAAATTTCTATCCCTTTGATAACTAATGCATGCGTAGCTACCTCTCCCTTTTCACTATCCATCCCCTGAGTTGTTTATAGTTTATTACAGGCCAGGGAATTATGAATTACACAACCAAAGGAAAATAAGAAGTTACTTCTATAGGGAGCCTTCAATTAGGCCCAGATCTTCCAAACCTCACTGCCTTATGGTATTGCATAGCCTTTTCATAATCCGGATGTGTCAGAGTTCCCTAAGGACCTCATGGGCTCCCGGGCAGTGTTCACACCCAAACATAGCCAAAATATTTAAACATGTGCAGTGTGGAAGTGCCAGCCTTGTGTGTCAGAGTTCAGAGGGTACTCAAAGGGTTCCCAAAGCAGTGCTCACACGAAGGGGGCTGAACTTAGACTTCTAAGAGTGTGTGAGACTGCTTTTGTTTAAAAGGATTTAAGTAAGGAACAGTTTGAGAAAGAGTAAGTGAGAAAACAGTTTTTTGAAGAAGGAAATGGAAACTTAACATCACAAAAGACCAAGGATAGTCCAACAAACACAAACAGGGGTAGTGGGATTAGGGACAAATACAGAACATGTAAGGACATACACACAGCAGGCAGGTAAGCACAATGACATGCAATCAGGAAACTTCTAAGGGTCTAGAGGATCAGGGGGGTACAACGCTAGGTCAGATTAACACCTAAGGCCATGGTTAAACTAATGTACAAGTCATAGGAATATAAGAAGTAGGTGCTAAGTGTACAGAAACATGCTGGTCATAAACAGATAAAGCCTAATTTAAACATGCAGAGGGTACTTTAGGATCCTAGATATATGCTAAAAAAAAAAGTAGGCAAGTTAGAAGCATGCTGAATCACAATAGTAAGGAAACATGTTGGTTTGAAGACTGAAATATAAATTAGGGCATACCAGTGAAGTGAGGAAAGTAATAACACAAACAGGGAAGTAGGAGAATGCACAATAGCTAGCCTTGGCTTGCAGCCTGCTAACCCAGAGTAGTGGTAATTAGCACAGAAGGAAGAGCAGAAAGTCTTTTGAATTGTGAGAGAGATTTTTTGAACAGATTAGTTCGTGTGTGTGTGAATAAAGTATATATAGTTTTGAAAAGCAAGCAAAGGAATAAGGTAAAAATAACAGTTCAGCAGTAATTATAGAAAATAATCATCAATTAGAGTTAATTTAGTATACAGACTTCCTTTAGTTAAGGAATCATACACAAACGGTAACAAGTAGTGGCTACAAAAAGAAAGGAATCAAATAAAGTGTATATAATTATAGAAATAAACACAATTAGGATCCAATCAATACCAGTACTCCCCACAATTAAGGAGTCATAGTTCAAACGGATACCACAGTAGCAAAGAAGGAAAGAGAACTAATTTGAAAAACTGATTTTAATCGTAAAAAGAGTAGTAAATAATAGGGCATGTGGGTAAGGCTAGGTATAGAATATATTAATTAAGGTAAGTATATACTTAATTGACAATATACTTATACATAACAGAAGGTAGAAAATAATTCTGAAAACTAGTAATCACAGGGAATCAGTTATCAAATAAGGAAAGTGTCACACAAACATGCAAAATTAGTAAAGAGTTCTAAGAATCACATTTTTAAGGAAAATATCATAGTTCTAAGGAAATAGAGAAGATAACACTGAGAATAAGCAGGTAATAAACTAGAATCAGGACCATAAGAAAGAACAATAAAAATATGAGTTAGGGTTTCGTATAGGGCATGATATAGTCAAAAATAATCGAACACAAAAACCGTAACAAGCAAACCTAAGTAAGAATCACAGAATTGTAGGATGTTTATGAGAAACACACAGATCAACTAAACACAACAACCAAGACAAACTCAGAACCCTAAAAATGGGGATTTTTTAACAGAATAACTCGAGTAAAGGGAGAATGCTTAATCAAATATTTAAAAATATACTGAGAATCATAGATTAGTACCAAAATCAGAAGAGAAAGTGTTTTTAAAGGGGTTAAGAAACCCTAGTTTAAGATGAAGCGTTATTTTAGAGAAATAAGAAAATCTTTAAGGAAAATAATAAAGAGCCCATAATATACAAAGATCTAAGTCAGATCTAAAAGAAAATCGGAAAATACTAGGGGTTAGGGTTTCAGAGAATTGGAAAAACAAGGAAAACATTAATGATGTTGCCATCGTTAGCCGGAAAAACCATGGCTCTTGCTCAAGTGGCCGCAGGAGGCTGGAAGATGGCATGAGGGACCATAGGTAGGAGCTGAACCACTCCAGGCTCACCTGAGGGCCTTAGGGTGCCTTAGATCAGTGTAGGGTGAAACAATAACCAGGAGACAGTGAAAGGCCACAATTTTTGGTGAGGGAACTAGCTGGAGAAGATGAACATACTCCATTGGAGGTGGAGAGGTAAGGGAAGGTTCTGGAGAGAACCAGAGAGAGATAGAGAGAGAAATGAGAGGTTTGGAAATGAGGGGTCGGAGGGGGTAGTCTTTAGGGTTTAATTATGGTAGGTGGAATCTGGGCCGTTGATCTAATTTGATCAACAACTCAGATAGATCCGGGGCTGGGCTAGGTATGGAATTGATTTGGGCTGGGTATGGGATTGGGTTATTAAAAAATCTGATGGGTTGGGTTAGAATTAGGCTAGAATCGAAATTAAAAATGGCTATTAGTTAAATACCCATTGAAATAGATTAATTAAATAAAATAGCTAGTAATCATATAAAATGAAATTGATGCTAGATAAATGAAATTAAGGTAATTAATGAGTACAAAACATATAAAATGAAATAATTATTGATTTAAATGGTAGAAAATGTACAATTAGGCCATAGTTGCAAAGTTATTGTAATTATGGTCAAACAATGCCAAATTGGCTAATTTGTGAAATAATTAAATCCTAATAGGATAAAAAATGATAAATATTGACTAGGAAATATTTTGAAATTCTTTATAATACGATTTATGAATAATTATTGAATAAAAAATACTTAATAGATTGGAAAAGGATTTAATAAAAATATGAAAAAATCTCGGAAAAATACCAGTTATTATAAAGAGCGGTTTTGGAGGTGTATATACAAATTAAAAAATAATATGATAAAAGATTGGGTATCAACAACTGCCCCTCTTTACCTGGGAAGGATGGAAGAGTTGTCGGGTAAAGATATGATGGCCAATTTTGACCGAGTGGAAATAGCTTGAAAGGTTCAGGCCGCACCCTGGTTCCTGAGCTGCCTACATATCCTTGGTCTTACAGGAATCAGACCGTATGTAGTTCAGGGGTCATCAGTGAAGTATACCAATGAAATTTTACAAGAACGGACGCCAAGTACAGGGTTAGATGGGCAAACGACTTACGAGATAGTTAGGAGACCTGGAGCGGAACCGCTCCCGCCTGGATGGCTGTCGCTTGCTGGATTACTTGCAAAGAAACAATACAATCGTATATTATGCGTAATTTAAACATGATGCAAATTCCCGTTGGATGATGAATGCTGTCTTTGGATGATTTAAGGAGGACGTCTTTAGACCATGATGTCCTGGGCCGTGAATTGCTTGATGTAGGATTCGCAGGCCATGAAATGATGTTCTCGGGCCATGAGGATGGTGCCTCCGAACCATGACGCCTTTGAATAATGATATGCAAAATGATAAAAAGAAATCCTCAGGCCATGACATGGTGTTCTCGGGCTATGAATATGGTGCCTCCGAACGATGACACCTTTGGATAGGTTGGCGATATTTTATCCCATGAAGATGCAATAGCATGATGCTGACAAGACAGAGCTTAGTCTTGCGAATTTAAAGGGTAGAGCTTATCCCGAAAGGAAGCGAATTATAGAGACAGGGGTTGCTTTTGAAAAGTAAATGGGAGACCGCGTTTAGTCTCGGAAGGCAGAAAGGTAGCCTTATGAAAGATGCGGATGCAGATGGAGACAATATTTAGTCTCGAAAGGCAGAAAGGTATCCTTATGCAAGATGCAGATGAAGATGGAGACAGCGTTTTAGTCTCGGAAGGCAGAAAGGTAGCCTTAAAAAAGATGCAGATGCGGATGGAGACAATGTTCAGTCTTGGAAGGCAGAAAGATAGCCTTATGCAAGATGCAGATGCGGATGGAGACATCGTTCAGTCTCTGAAGGCAGAAAGGTAGCCTTATGCAAGATGCGGATGCAGATATCGTTCAGTCTCGCAAAGCAGAAAGGTAGCCTTATGCAACATGAGGATGTAGATGGAGACAGCGTTTAGTCTCGGAAGGCAGAAAGGTAGCCTTATGCAAGATGCAGATGCATATGGAGACAACGTGTAGTCTCGGAAGGCAGAAAGGTAGCCTTATGCAAGTTGTGGATGCAGATGGAGACATCGTTTAGTCTCGGAAGGCAGAAAGGTAGCCTTATGCAAGATGCGGATGCAGATGGAGACAACGTTTAGTCTCGGAAGGCAGAAAGGTAGCCTTATGCAAGATGCAGATGCAAATGGAGACATCGTTTAGTCTCGGAAGGCAGAAAGGTAGCCTTCTGCAAGATGCGGATGCAGATGGAGACAACATTTAGTCTCGAAAGGCAGAAAGGTAACCTTATGCAAGAATTAAATAAATGGCAATAGAAATTCTTAGCTGGTATTATCCGCTGCGGAATTTTGAGCGTCCTCCTCAAAATTCTGCCCCAGTTTGCTGGGTGGATGCCTCTGACTTCTGCTCGCGCCGTGACTGGCTGAACTTGCTTCGAAATTTTGAGGGTCCTCCTCAAAATTCTGCCCCAGTTTCCAATTGCGGGGAAAAATAGATTTTTATTGAATTGTGACCGAACCCATAGGGCTTCCTACATATTCCCTCTTAAACGAGAATCAGATCAGGCGTTGATCAAACTACATCATTGGGGAAGCATAAAGATTACACATAGTAGCGCTTGACTGCATCTGGATTTTTTGGCTTGTGCCAGACTTCTCCGTCCATTTCTGCAAGTATAAGTGCTCCTCCTGATAGCACTCTATGAACCATGTACGGACCTTGCCAGTTAGGAGAGAACTTCCCCTTGGCTTCATCTTGATGCAGAAAGATTTTCTTTAACACCAGCTGCCCTGGTGTGAATCGTCTCGGCTTGAATTTATTGTTGTAGGCTCTGGCCATTCTGTTCTGATATAGGTGACCATGACATACTGCATTCATTCTCTTCCCGTCTATGAGGGCTAGTTGCTCATAACATCTCTTTACCCATTCTACGTCGCTGAGCTCAACTTCTTGTATAATTCTTAGAGATGGAATCTCAACTTCGGCAGAAATAACAACCTCAGTACCATAAACTAGCATATAGGGAGTTGCCCTTGTTGAGGTGCGAACTGTGGTGTGATATCCCAATAAGGAAAATGATAACTTCTCGTGCCACTTCTTGTGCCTTTCTATCATCTTTCTTAGTATCTTCTTTATGTTTTCTGAATCTCCCAGGTTGACGCTTTCAGTCTCGTCCAGGTTGGACTTAGGTCTGTTCTCAAAATTCCCAACTTCTTTGACGATCTCGTTAGGTATGTCATCTTCTTCTGAATCTACGTCCGTTTTCTACGTTATCTCATTGCATGTCACAGTCATCGATTCATCAAGACAGGTAATAGTAATGTTGTATACGTAAAGCAAAGAGAGAAAAATGATAGCAATAAATATTGATTCATAAGAAAAATAAAAAAATGCTTTTGATAAATTGGATAATTGTTTCGAACAATGAGGATCTTATTGCAGGAATTAAAAAAATGTGAAAAGGAAAAATTATTTTAGTAAATAAAACAGTAAATAATGCTTGTTTTGGCCTTGCTACCCCGAGGCTCGTAAGGCTTTGGTTGTCTTGATAGACCAGTTCTTGAGATATTCCCCCTTGATCACGGTCTGTATGGAAAGGCTTTCCCCCCTCCCCCTCGAGGACAACACATCAATCCATATCATCATTCTCTAGAAACAAGCTCCTCATTGCTGCGAGTGCTTCTTCTTCATCTGAACTGTAGATAGTGTCGGCCTACTTGAAAGTCTGCTCAAGATGAGGTATTGACTGCTCCAAAGGGTAATAGGGACCGCGCCAAGGTGGCGACCAGTCATTGAATTCCTGCCAGGTTTACTCATACCCCAGACCGAAAGTGGTGCCATATTCTTTGAGCTTTATGGGCTTCGTGATCCCTTGGAGGTTCTTACCGAGCCCTTTGCGTGGCTCATATCCTCTTCAGTTCAGGATGCTCTCGATCTTGTTATCCCACCATTTGTCCTTGTCGATAGCATTGACCCGTTCAATGTGGTGGTAAGTTCCTCCTCCTATCTTACTTTTCCCGTCAATCACCGGAATAGTTTGACGATTATAAATGGGGTTACTACTATCACCATGAATAATCACCTCTTGGTAGTTCCACTCGAATTTTACCGCCTGATGTAGTGTTGATGCTACAACCCCAACAACATGAATCCAGGGTCGCCCTAACAACATGTTGTAGGATGCCGGAACATCTATCACCTGGAAATCCACTTCGAACCAAGTCGGTCCCATCCGTAGACATAGACTGATCTCCCCCATGCTGGACCTCTGAGAAACATCGAAAGCTTTCACATTGATCACCCCATCCTTCATCTCGTGTGGCCCTTTACCCAATTTCTTGAATGTTATCAACGGACAAATGTTAAGACTGGAACCTCCATCGATCAAGATTCTTGTGATGAAATGATCCTCTCACTGCACAGTGATGTGTAGCGCTTTGTTATGCCCCAGTCCTTCAGGTGGTAGCTCATCCTCATGAAAAGTGATTTTATGACTCTCCAGTACCTGGCCTACCATATTGGCCATTTCCCCACTAGGTGATGTTGTTTGCCACATATGCTTCAGTCAACACTTTCAACAAAGCATTTCTGTGTGTTTCGGAATTCTGCAGCAGAGAGAGGATGGATATTTGTGCCGGTGTCTTATTCATCCGGTCGATGACTGAATACTCCTTATCCTGTATCTTTCTCCAAAGGTCATCAGGATCCATTTCGATAAGGGGAGGCCGGTTGGCAGCCTGCTTGCTTGACTCGGCCAGATGCTCAGGGGTGTAGACCCTACAAGTTCTCGTCATACCCTGTGCTGCGACAGCTTCCTCAGTCCTGACCTTGCCTTTCCTTCTTGCCTCGGCTGTGTAGTCCCAAAAAATAGCGTTTGAATAGAAGGGTGGCGTGGTTGAAATTACCACCGGAATTGGTGCAGCCATCTTTATTTCAAACAGAACGTGTGTTCGGGGTGGCAAGATTGCAACGTCGAACGAAGCTGGTGTATTTGCTGGAGATACAATCTCAACTTCAATTGGCACTGGTGACTTTGCCGGTGGTGCTGCTTCAAACTCAAATGGTATAGACATATTCACCTCAGCGGCCTCAGATGGTTGAATTTGGACTATGATCAGTTTGAGAGTGACTGCGGATTTCTTTGGGTCATCGCCTTCTGCGATCAACCCAATTGACCCCTCGGGACCCCAATCATCTTCTATTTTAATCATATGGATACCTCTATCCTTATGGCCTAGCAGAGGATTGTCGCGAACGTTTGGGGCGGGGTCTTTTGCCACAATAATCTTGTAGTCAATGAGAGCCTGTATTTTGTCCTTCAGAGAACGACATTCTTCGATGGTGTGTCCTTTCATGCCGGAATGGTATGCACATGATTTTTTTGGGTTAACTCACTAAGAAGGGTTCTCAGGGGTGGCAGCAGGAATAGGTGTAACATAACCAACAACTTTGAGTTTTTCATATAGCTGGTCAATGGGCTCGGCTATGGCGGTGTATTGCTTTGGAGGACCGCGATCAAAATTGGGATGAGGTCTAGGAATGTTTTGGCGTGCAAGAGGGGATTGGTAATGAGATGGCTGGGAATTATAAGTGTGGTAGACAAGAGCGGGTTGTGGATATTTGATCAAAGTAGGTTGATATGTGGGTGGTGGAGCTTGGTAGGAAAGTGGTGGAGTTTGATAATTTGGTGGTGTTTCTTGGTAATTTGGTGAGGGTGCTTGGTAATTCGGTGAGGGATGTTATGTGAGTGGAGGTGTCAGATAGGTTTGGTACTTGAGTGCGGCTCCCACATCTCTCTTCTTAGACACACCACTGGACTGTATAGCCTTGTTAGTGGCTTGCAAGGCTTCAAAATTTGTGATCGTACCGCTTTTAATACCTTCTTCAATCCGCTCACCCAATTTGATTATGTCAGAGAACTTGTGACCTTCAAACATCATTAACCGTTCATAATACTGCGGGTCCTGAGCCCGGACAAAGAACTTGTTCATCTGTTCTTCCTCTAGAGCAGGTCTGACTTTAGCGGCTTCAGACCTCTAGCGAGTAGCATACTCGCGAAAGGTTTCTGTAGGCTTCTTCATCAAATTTTGAATGTAGAACACATCTGGGGCGTTCTCTGTGTTGAATCTAAACCTGTCCATGAAATCAGATGCCATGCTTACCCAGTTTGACCATTTCTTGGGGTCTTGGCTGATGTACCAAGACAATGCATCTCCCTTCAAACTCCTCATGAACAACTTCATGTGGATTCTTTCATCCTTTCCCACGCCAACCAATTTGTCGCAATAGGTCCTCAGATGGTCTCTCGGATCACTAGTACCGTCAAACATTTCAAACTTTGGAGGTTTGTACCCCTCGGGCAGTTTGACGTCAGGTTGGATACAAAGGTCTTCATAATTCAACCCTTCAATCCCATTGGTCCCTTCAACACCCTTGACTCGACTAGTCAGTTTCTTAAGCTCCTCGGCCAGGTTTCTGATAAGTAAATCCTTTTTGTCAGACTCGGATGCTTGTGGGATAGGCAGAGTGGAATGGGTCATGGTTTCCACATATATGGGATTGTTATAGGTGTGAAAATGGTCTTTTGTGGAGTTTTGAGGTTCTGGGATGAGTAGCAGGGTGTTATTTATGGTGTGGCAAGTATTGTACTGTGTCAGAAGAGTTTGGTTCTTTGGGAGAGTAGTGTGATGATGGGGCGCGGGATGATTTTACTGCCTTGGGATATTTTGTAGAGGTGCGGGGTTCTGAGCATTTGGAAGGTTTACGCCAGGGAAGTTGAGGGAAAATGACAAGTTGGCCAGATTCCGGACTTGATCGAGTTCTTCCTGAAACTTCAGCAATTTTTGTTCAAGTGGCGACATGTTCTCTTGCAGGATCTGAATACCTCGGCCATCATTGGCCTCTACCCTTTCAATCACATTCTCCTTTCTGATGCCTCTGGACTCTTCCATCTTACTTTTTTCCTTTGTCTTTTCCCTTAGGAGGACTAGGGGGAGGAGTACGTGGAGGGCCCTTGGATTTGGTGCGATAGGCTGATGGTGCCAGAATGCACGAACTAACCTTTGGGGAGGGGAGTAAGAAAAAATAAAAACAAAATGTAACCAAGTCAATGAGGAATATGAAAAGAGTATTGCAGTATTTAAACACATAATGCGGAAATGAAAGTGCGTCCTAAGTTGGGGACCTCTTTGTGCCTGAGGTAGGCCTAGCGACAAATTGATTTGGAGAACTTAAAATGCTAAATGCCTCATTTTATTGATAATAAAATAGACGAATCCCAAAACGATAGACGAAGAATAAAAATCACTAATGGTCATTGGCCTTATTACATTGTTGGAAAAATAAAGACATTCCTATCTACTTGGTCCCATAAGGACCTTCCCCATATTCGACATTCCTGCTTTCTTCTAACAGCTTTCCCAGCTCGCGAAGTCCCAACAACAAATAAGTTCTGGCTAGGTATCCTTCTGCAGCTTCCTCAACTGACAATCTTCAACCCTTTTGATGAACTTTTCTTCCAAATTGATTATACCTCGTTCCACATACCCCAGCCTCTTGTTGGAACTAATATCCATGTCCTTCCATTCATCGATCAATATTTTGTTGGACTCATGTATCTTGTGGTGATCATCCTCATTTTCCCGGATCCTTTTATGCAACTAGTTGAACTTGACTTGTGCTTCAGCCCTTTCATCTACAACCCTATGACCTCGGACGTACCCTGGCTTGCTCTAACCACCCAGATCTTCTTCTAACCAGCCAAGATAGAAAGAAGTATAACTGGCGTGATAATTTTCCGGCTCGATGGTGTCTTTCTCAAGTATAACCTTGCAGTGCCATAGGTGCTGAACTTGGCACTTGTGAGGGCTGTCATTATTTTGAAAGTTGGCTCGGAGATGGCTCATCTTCTCGACCGTAGGGATGACATGTTTCCTTCCTACCTGCCTCATAACTCGAAGAGGGACGTAACGGTATGTACCCCTTAGACCAATCAGTACCAGAACTGATGCGTCCTGGGATTGAATGATGAACTCATCCGTTGGAAACCATTCGAACATCCATTGAACCTGTTCTTCAGTCAGGTTATCAAAGAGCTCGACCCATCCGTCAGCATCTTCAGGTTGAGCGAACATGTCAGGGATATAGTTCATTCGCTTTGGGTGATGGAAATCGATGTGGTCATCCCACATTAGGCGGTGGATGTCCTATAGATATTCCCCCTTTTGGAGATGTTCTACAAGCCATAGTTGGAGTAGCAGATTGCAACCTTCGAAATGCTTTGCTCCTTGTTGACATTTTTCTAAAGCCCGGTACATATCTGCAACGATCATGGGCACAATGCAGAAATATTGCCCATTTAACCCTTCCATTATGGTCTTAGTTACCATGGCTAGCCTGGTATGGATCCTTTCTTTCTACATCGGGAACATGATCAATCCCAAAAATCAGACCATAAACACGAACACTCGGCGATGGACGTGTCCTAGAGAGGTGATAACAAACTCGTCATGGTAGGTACGGTATGATTTGCTGTAGCCATACCGTTTGTACGAGTAGTCAAAAGGAATGTACGAATCCTCCAGACATACCAATTCCGCGTCCTTTTTCAGACCCACCATTTTGAGGAAAATTCTGCCTGTGTGGTTCTCAGGCATCAGCAACCCCGGAGTTTCCCATCCTAGGTTAGCCAACCCTCCTATCTCTTCTATCAACGGTGCCATTTCGATATTCCAAAAGCGAAACACAGATCTTTCGCGATCCCAAAATAGGGTAGCAACCTCTACTATCATTTTGTTAGGCTGGATTTCCAGAAGAGATAGTAGATTACCCAAGTGTTTCCTGATGATAGCTTTGTCGCTAGAATGTAGATTCTCCCACCAACTCAGCAATTTTGGGTGGATGTTGGAGACCATGCTGAATCTGGGGACTTCGTGCCTCATTTTTCTGCAAAACAAATAGGTTAGGCCCTTACCCCCCCAGACTCGACTATTTAACGTCAATAATTAGCAGGAAGCATTTCGTTCTCCAAATAAATGCACGGAACGTGAGGGCGTCCGTTTGGGTTGTGGGAAACCCGGTGGACTTTTGGATAAGGCTATCTTAAAAGCTATCGTGCGGACGACACTTTAGCTTTGACTAGGTTTGAACATGATGCATGCAACAGTTAGACAAAGTAAGGATTCTATGGGGTTTTTGACTGGTACCCTTGAGCGGACAACTCAAGGGGGAAAGCAACGTAACCGTCGACTGCACCGCTGATCGACTGGTTTTACCGCTAATAAGTTTTTCCGAATTTAGGGGGTGATAATATAGGAAGGGCACAACCACTCATCAAGCGTAGCTATAGTATTTTGTTTGGCACGAGTGGAGTATGAATGTTGAGCGTGATTTATGCAATAAGTATTAAAACAATTTGTCACGTATTAGAGTTAATTTAGTATACAAACTTCCTTTAGTTAAGGAATCATACCCAAACGGTAACAAATTAGTGGCAAGAAAAGGAAAGGAATCAAGTAAAGTGTATATAATTATAGAAATAAACACAATTAGGTTCCAATCAATACCAGTACTCCCCACAATTAAGGAGTCATAGTTCAAACAGATACAATAGTAGTAAAGAAGGAAAGAGAACTAATTTGAAAAACTGATTTTAATCGTATAAAGAGTAGTGAAGAATAGGGCATGTGATCAAGGCTAGGTACAGAATATATTAATTAAGGAAAATATATAATTAAATGACACATACTTATACATAACAGAAGGTAGAAAATAATTCTGAAAATTAGTAATCACAGGGAATCAGTTATCAAATAAGGCAAGTGGCACACAAACATGCAAAATTAGTAAAGAGTTCTAAGAATCGCAATTTTAAGGAAAATATCATAGTTCTAAGGAAATAGAGAAGATAACACTGAGAATAAGCATGTAATAAACTAGAATCAGGACCATAAGGAAGAACTGTACCAAATATGAGTTAGGGTTTCGTATAGAGCATGATATAGTCAGGAATAATCGAACACAAAACCCTAATAAGCAAACCTAAGTAAGAATCACATAATCGTAGGATATTTATGAGAAACACACAGATCAACTAAACACAGCAACCAAGACGAACTTAGAACCCTAAAAATGGGGTTTTTTTAACAGAATTACTCGAGTAAAGGGAGAATGCTTAATCAAACATTTAAAAATATACTGAGAATCATAGGTTAGTACCAAAATCAGAAGAGAAAGTGTTTTAAAGGGGTTAAGAAACCCTAGTTGAAGATGAAGCGTTATTTTAGAGAAATTAGAAAACCTTTAAGGAAAATAATAAAGAGCCCATAATATACAGAGATCTAAGTCAGATCTAAAAGAAAATCGGAAAATGCCAGGGGTTAGGGTTTCAGAGAGTTGGAAAAACAAGGAAAACTTTAAAGATGTTGCCATCGTCAGCCGGAAGAACCATGGCTCTTGCTCAAATGGCCGGAGGAGGCCGAAAGATGGCATGAGGGACCATAGGTAGGAGCTGAACTACTCCAGGCTTGCCTGAGGGCCTTAGGGTGCCTTAGACCGGTGTAGGGTGAAGCAATAACCAGGAGATAGTGAAGGACCACAGTTTCCGGCGAGGGAACTAGATGGAGAAGACGAACAGACTCCATTGGAGGTGGAGAGGTAAGGGAAGGTTCTAGAGAGAACCAGAGAGAGTTAGAGAGAGAATTGAGAGGTTTGGAAATGAGGGGTCGGAGGGGGTAGTCTTTAGGGTTTAATTATGATAGGTGGTATCTGGGCCTTTGATCTAATTTGATCAATGGCTCAGATAGATTTGGGGTTGGGCCGAGTATGGAATTGATTTCGGATGGGTATGGGATTGGGTTAGTAAAAAATCTGATGGGTTGGGTTAGAATTAGGCTAGACTCGAAATTAAAAATGGATATTAGTTAAATACCCATTGAAATAGATAAGTAATTAAATAAAATAGCTAGTAATCATATAAAATTAAATTGATGCTAGATAAATGAAATTAAGGTAATTAATAAGTACAAAAAATATAAAATGAAATAATTATTGATTTAAATGGTAGAAAATGTACAATTAGTCCGTAATTGCAAAGTTATTGTAATTATGGTCAAACAATGCCAAATTGGCTAATTTGTGAAATAATTAAATCCTAATAGGATTAAAAATGATATATATTGACTGAGAAATATTTTAAAATTCTTTATAATACGATTTATGAATAATTATTGAATAAAAAATACTGAATAGATTGGAAAAGGATTTAATAAAAATATGAAAAAATCTCGGAAAAATACCAGTTATTATAAAGAGCGATTTTGGAGGTGTATGTACAAATTAAAAAATAATTTGATAAAAAATTGGGTATCAACAATTGTGCGCAACTCAACCTGAGTACCTAACTCCTTCTGCAAGGCCCTTCAAAACTGAGATGTGAACTAAGTACCTCTGTCAGAAATGATAGAATCTGGAACCCCATGCAATCGGACAATCTCCCTGATGTAAATCTCAGCTAACCGCTCCGAAGAATAAGTAGTACCAACAGGAATGAAGTGCGCGGACTTGGTCAGCCGATCCACAATAACCCATATAGCATCAAACCTCCTCGAAGTCCGTGGAAGCCCAACTACGAAGTCCATGGTGATCCGCTCCCACTTCCACTCCGGAATATCTAATCTCTGAAGCAATCCACCTGGTCTCTTGTGCTCATACTTGACCTGCTGACAGTTGAGACACCGAGCCACAAACTCAACAATATCCCTCTTCATCCACCTCTACCAATAATGCTGCCTCAGATCCTGATACATCTTTGCGGCACCCGGATGGATGGAATACTGCGAACTATGGGCCTCAGCTAGAATCAGATCTCGAAGTCCATCCACATTGGGCACGTAAATACGGCCCTGCATCCTCATGACCCCATCATCACTAATAACCCCGTCCCTGGAATCACCGCGACGGACCCTGTCCTGAAGAACGAGCAAGTGTGGATCATCATACGGGCGTGCTCTAATCTGATCATAAAGAGAAGACTTGGAGGCCACACAAGCCAATACCCGCGGGGGCTCTGATAGATCCAATCTCACCAACTGACCTGCTAAAGCCTGAACATCAAGTGCTAATGGTTGCTCTGCTACTAGAAGGTAGGCTAGACTCCCCAAACTCTCTGCTGTGCGACTCAGGGCATCGGCCACTACATTAGCCTTCCCCGGATGATATAGAATAGTGAGGTCATAATCTTTGAGAAGCTCCAACCATCCCCTCTGACGCAAATTCAGATCATTCTGCTTAAACAGATGCTGCAAACTACGGTGATCAGTAAAGATCTCACAATGCACTCCATATAAATAATGATGCCAAATCTTCAAGGAGTGGACAATAGCTGCTAGCTCAAGATCGTGCACTGGATAATTCTTCTCGTGAACCTTCAAATGCCTGGACGCGTAGGCAGTCACCCTACCGTCCTGCATCAAAACCGCTCCAAGGCCAACTCTCGAGGCATCATAGTAAACTGTATAGGAACCTAAACCCGTAGGCAAAACCAACACCGGAGCTGTAGTCAAAAGTTGACTTGAGCTTATGAAATCTCTCCTCACACTCCTCAGTCCACCTAAACTGAGCACCCTTCTGGGTCAGTCTGGTCATAGGTGCTGCAATAGATGAAAATCCCTCTACGAAATGGCGATAGTACCCTGCCAAACCAAGGAAACTGCGAATCTCGGTAGTTGATGACGGTCTAGGATAGCTCTTCACCACCTCTATATTCTTCAGATCAACCTGAATACCCTCACTGGACACCACGTGCCCTAACAACTCTACTTAATCAAGCCAGAACTCACACTTCAATAATTTTGCATACAATCTCTTCTCCCTCAATGTCTGAAGCACAACTCTCAAATGCTGCTCATGATCCTCCTGAGATTGGGAATACACCAAGATATCCTTAATAAACAAGATGACGAAAGAATCCAGATAAGGCCAGAATACACTGTGCATCAAGTGCATAAAGGCTGCTAGGGCATTGGTCAGCCCGAATGAAATAACCAGAAACTCATAATGACCATATCTAGTCCTGAAAGTAGTCTTCGGAATGTATGGCCCCCGAATCTTCAACTGATGATAGCCGGAACGCAAGTCAATCTTGGAAAATACCCAGGCACTCTGCAACTGATCAAACAAGTCATCTATACGAGGCAAGGGATACTAGTTCTTCACCGTAACCCTGTTCAGCTGTCGATAATCAATACACATGCGCATAGAACCATCCTTCTTCTTCTTCACAAACAACACTGGTGCACCCCAAGGTGACACACTAGGCCAAATGAACCCCTTATCTAGGAGTTCCTGAAGCTGCTCCTTTAATTCCTTCAGCTCCGTTGGTGCTATACGATAAGGTGGAATAGAAATAGGCTGAGTGCAAGACACCAGGTCAATACCAAAATCAATGTCCCTGTTAGGTGGCATGCCTGGCAGGTTTGCAGGAAACACGTCCGGAAAGTCACGGACCACAGGAACCGAATCAATAGCGGGAGTCTCACCACAGACATCCCTCACAAAAACCAGATACGATAAACACCCCTTCTGAACCATGTACCGGGCTTCAAGTAGGAAATCACCCTACTAGGCACATGGCATAGCTAAGGTCACAGTCTTAGCGTGACAATCAAGAACAACATGACATGGAGATAACCAGTCCATGCCCAATATCACATCAAAATCGACCATGTTGAGTAACAGTAGGTCCACTCGGGTCTCAAGACCCCGAATAGATACCACACACGACCGATACACACGGTCCACAAAAATAGTATCGCCCACCGGAGTCGACACATGAACATACTTAACTAAAGACTCACGGGGCATATCCAGAAAATAGGCAAAATATGATCAAACATAGGAATATGTAGAACCAGGGTCAAATAAAGCCAAAGCATCTCGGCGACATACTGAGACAATACATGCGATCACTGCATCGGAGGCCATAGAATCTGGACTGGCTGGAAAGGCATACATACAGGCCTGACCTCCATCTGCTCGACCTCCCCCTCGAGGGCGCCCTCTAGCTGACTGACTACCAGCCCTGGCTGCCTGGGTGGGTGGTGAAGTAAATGAAGCTGAAGTCAAAGGCTGGCTCCTCAGCTGAGATGGACCTCCAAGAATATGAGGACACTGCCTCCTCATATGCCCGAACCTTCCACACTCGTAACAACTCCCTAGAGCTGGAGACAAGAACTGAAAGGATCCGCTGGCACCAGAAGCACCATGCATAGAGGAACCCTGAATTGATGGTGCTCGAGCTGCACTCTGGGCTGGAAGGGCACCGAATGAAGAATGGCCTGGCTAAGAACTGCGAGGACCATGCCCCGAAGATGCACCACTATAGGCTGGGCGGACTGACTGAGGAGGCTTGAACGAACGACCTCTACTATGCTGAAACTGCCCCTTGGAAGGAGCACCACTAGAACCACCCGATCCACGAGGCCTCCTGGCCTCCCTCTCTTTGCGCTCCTGGCGATGAACCGACTCAATATCTTGAGCAATATCAACAACCTGCTCGAAGGTAGCACCTGATACTCTCTCCCGAGTCATGAAAAGGCGGAGCTGATAAGTGAGGCCATCCACGAACCTCCTAATCCTCTCCCTATCAGTAGGAACCAACTCGGTGGCGTGACGAGCCAACTCTGAAAATCGCATCTCATACTGCATCACTGATAGCTCCCCCTGATGCAGCTGCTCAAAATGCCTGTGTTGCTCCTCCCTGTGAGACTAGGGTACATACTTCTCCAAGAAGATAGTGCAGAACTGCAGCCAGGTGAGGGGTGCTGAACCAACAGGCCTACACCTCTCAAAAGACTCCCACCAAGTGAAAGCAGCACCAGAAAACTGAAAAGTAGCAAACGAGACCCCACTGGTCTCCAGAATCCTAGCAGTACGAAGCATCCTCGAACACTTATCCAGAAAACAATGGGCGTCCTCGCCCTTAGCACCACTGAATGTCGGAGGCTGAAGTCTACTAAAAATCTCCAGCCTACGCTGCTCATCATCTAGCATAGATGGAACCACGAAGTCCTGAACTATAGCAACCGGCTGGGCTGGAACTGCCCCCGATGTCTAATGGACCTGAGTAACCTGCTCAGGTGTCCAGGCTACTGGAGTCTGACTGCCTCCCCTAGCCTGAGAAGTAGCGGCAGTAGAAGATGCAACAACTGCTTGAGCAAGGGTGGTACATACTATCAAGATCTGGGCCAAGGTCTCCTGAAGACCCGGAATAACAATAGGCACTGCCAGTGCCTGAGCCTGTCCCGCTGGAGTATCTGCGGCGGGGATCTGCTCCTGAATAGTAGGGGGATCAACTAGTACTGCCCTGGTTACCGCATGGGCTGGCCCCTACCTCTACCACGGCCTCGACCCCTCGCTGGTCTAGCTGGTGGCTGATCACTCTGATCGGTAGCGCGAGTCCTCACCATCTGTGAAAGAATGAAACAACAGAAGTTTAGATTTCTAGAATAACCAAAATGGCACGACAGAATTCAAGAAGAATGAGATTGTTCCTAAGGGTTCTGCAGCCTCTCGAAGATAAGTACAGACGTCTCCGTACCGATCCGCAAGATTCTACTAAACCTGCTCATGACCGTTGAGTCCTATGTAATCTACGCTCTAATACCAACTAGTCATGATCCCAAATCCTAAGACGGCCGTGATGGCTCCTATCATGGTACTAGGCTTGCTAACCATTACAGACTATCATAATATTTCATAATTTCCCAAAACTAGCAGATTTTAAAATAGCAAAATGATATAAACAATTTGTACACTACCCTAAAACTTGGAGTCAACTGTCATGAGCATCTAGGACTATAAATACAATGTACGATAAGGTGACATGCTACTACAAAAGTCTGAAGTACGAAAGACAAAAACTATGAACTGAGGAAAGGAAAGGAGGTGAGCTGGGGACGCTGAGCAACTACCTCTATCCTGAGATGGTCCGGTAACTGGATCTGCACACAGAGGTGCAGGAAGTAATGTGAGTACGCACACTCAGTAAGTAATCTAGTGACTAGCATTTATAAATCATGTAAATCCGTATAATAAGTAATAGTGGAAATAAATAAATAAAGTCAGGAATCTACATTCCGAGTATTTCATAAAACTCCAATTTCCATTTAAAATCTCGTATAAAACCATTTGTCCAACATTATCATCATAGGCTCAGTGTAAAGAAGAGTGAAAACAGTAGTTTCATAAAATATAAGCCCCTCGGGCACAGTGTCACTCACAAATAAAGCCTCTCGGGCAAGCCTCNACATATATAATGTATATTGCTGCGGCGTGCGACCCGATCCATGTGTAATATATAATATATATGTTGCTGCGGCATGCAGCCCGATCCATAACTATCCTCACATGCTCGGCTCTCGGCCTCACTTAGTCATCCTTATAAGCCACTAGGGCAATTTATCTCAACTCACGGGACACAGCCCAAAATACCTCTCAGAGTTTCAAAACAGTGTGATAACAGTGAAAATAACAACAAGTAGAAAACATGACTGAGTTCACGATTGTTCTATCAGGATAGTGTGAGAATAGTGTAAAAGCACCTATGAGGGTCTAAACAGGTCGGCACAAGGCCCCAAACATGGCTCACAACCCATAAACAAGTATAATTTCCAAATTATAGGATATCGTGAGGTTTCAAATCGAATACGCGGCTTAATAGTCGCTACGGGACGGACCAAGTCACAATCCCTATTAGTTCACGCCCACACGCTTGTCACCTAGCATGTGCGTCACCTCATTTACCAAAACAATATAAAATACCGGGGTTTCATACCCTCAGGTTTAAAGTTACAATCGTTACTTACGTCAAAACAGCCCAAAAGCTACTCCGCGATGCTTTTTCCCCTCGGATTGGCTCCCAAATGCTCCGAGTCTATCACAAATCAGATCAATAACATCAAAATATTCTAGGGAGATGAACCCCAATCGAAAACTATCAAAATTAGGCAAAATTCCAGAAATTGGCCAAACCCGACCCCCGAGCCCATGTCTCAGAACTCGATAAAATTTACACCAAAACTATCCTCATCCTCCCACGAGTCTATGCATATTAAGAACACTGAAGTCGGAGTTTAATTGACCCCTCAAATACCCATTTTAAGGTCTCTTAATCTCAAGCCCTAATTACCCATTTTGCACTGATTTTCCCCTAATTTTTCACCACTAATTAGACCTTTAATCACATATAAACGAGTTATGAAGTCAAGAATATTACCTCCAAGTGATTCCCCTTTGTTTTCCTAAAAAATCTCTCTCAAAAGCTTCAATCCCGTTCACAAATGGTGGAAAAATGAAGAAGGGGCGCGGTTTGGGCTATTAAAACACTGCCCAGCTTTTGCAACTACTCAGTGCGTTCGCGTCACTAGGGATGCGATCGCAAAGCACTGGCTCTCCTCCCTCTGTGCGCGTCCAACCAACCGCGTTCGCATAGAGTAACCAAACACCCCATGCCACACGTGTCCACACTGAGCATTCGCAATAAACCTCACGCGACCGCACTGCCCTGCCTTCTCCCACTTCGCGATCGCGGACCATTAGTGGTGATCGCGTATAACAATTTCTGTTGCCTCACCAACAAACCTATGCGATCGCAGCCGCACTATTGTGATCGCTTATAAGGAAACCAGAACCAAGAAAATACAGCAGCAACAATAGTCCTTTTAAGGCCAAAACACTCCATTAACCACCCGAAACACACCCGAGGCCCTCGGGACCTCAACCAAACCTACCAACACACCCCATAACATCATTCAAACTTAGTCGAGCCTTTGAAACACCAAAAACAACGCAAAAACACCAAAATCACATAAAATTCAAGCCTATGAACTTTGAAACTTCTAAATTCCGCCAATGATGTCGAAACCAACCAAAACACGTACGAATGACCTGAAAATTTGCGCACATATCCAAAATGACATTCCGAACCTACTCCAACTTCTGAAATTCCATTTCAACCCCGATAGCCTATTTTCTCCTGCCGGCCGGAAATCGCCAAAAACTAACTTTCGCCAATTCAAGCCTAATTCTACACTGGACATCAAAACTTCATTCTGAACACACTCCTAAGTCCCAAATCACCTAACAAAGCTATCCGAGCAATAAAAATCCACATTCCGAGGTCGTTTACCAATAAGTCAACTCCTAGTTGATTTTTTCAACTATTAAGCTAATTTAAGAGACTAAGTGTCTCTGTTCTCACCACGACCACTACGAACCCGAACCAACCAAACCAACACAACATAAATAGGCTAATCAACATACAATAAAGCAGAAACTGGGGAAACGTGGGTAATTTCACGAAACGACCGGCCGTGTCGTTTCACTCACGATCTAGGGTAAGAAGAAAGAGTGACAGTCCCAAATGCCCTATAGCCTCCTGCTTATAAGTGTGGTGCATGCCACACCCATAAACAAGACTATACTAGACACGACTTGTAGACTCCCTAGGAAAGAACTGCTCTGTTACTATTTTTGTCACGACCCAAACCGATGGGTCACGATAGGCACCCGGTACCTTACTCAACCTAGTACCAACGTAACGTATCTTTTATATCATTCTATCATAGGTAAATGAACCAGAGTAAAGTATGAGGGAAAAAAAACTTATACATATGAAATACTGGCCTATAAGACCAAAATGATTACTCGTACAATGAACAAAGGCTGACAAGGCCATACAATCATTCATATACATGACATATGGAAACAAGCCTCTAAGAGTACAAACGTCATAAGGATGAGACAGGGCCCCAACATACCAATCAATACATGTCCAATGCATATTGACCATATAAGCAAATCCGGAGCAAATAGAGCGCACTAACACCTTCTGTTGAGCTGATAGCTTACTTGAAGGGCTCTCAACCTATCTATCGGGACATGCGGGCATGAAACACAGTTTCCCCAGACAAAAGGGACGTTAGCACAAATAATGTACCGAGTATGTAAGGAATGAAAATCAGTAAACAAGAGCCCATGCAGGACTTGTTCGGAACTATTGGAATGATTCAGTTACCATTCGATTCTACTGGGAGCTCTTAACAATGAATACTGATATGGAACGGATGCGGAAACAGAGACATGAGAGTAACATGAAGTAAAAGACTCAACATGTAATTCTGAATAACTCTATGAATCATTAATATTTATAATATCATGCATATGCGTATAAATGTCATACCATGCATAGGTATATCCGTTCATAACATCATCAAGCCTCTGAAGGCATCCCATCATATCATCTCGGTCACTGTGGGCAAATCATCAATGTATACCAGCTGATCAGGTGGTGGTGCGTATATAATGCCATATCCTTTTCCCATATCCCATATATATATATATATATAAATGAATGCAATGCATGAGAAATACGTCAATAAAATCTCTTGGAACGTCATAAGACCATTATTCCTTAGATTAATATCATGAAGTAAAATTTATCAGTTTACGTATTTTCTGAGACCCATGAACAGATGATAGAATAATCGGTTACATTGGGGAATCAAGAACATAGGCATCTCTAGTATTTCTATGAATATAGTCATTTATGGAAGTTGTGCATTTGCTCATTTCGTTTGTATCGTATGGATCATGCCAAAATGAAAGAAAGGATAGCCTTAACATACTTGAGCCGATTCTCTTTATGATTCTTCTAACACACATCGAACGCGACAAAACATGTAACGGCGAATTGAAGTAGAGAAAAATCCGTATGATATTCTTGAGAAATATTGTACGGTACGCCCTTAGAATTGCAAATCCCGTTGCTATTTTATTATGTAGTCTCGTATGAATTTTGTGGCTTTCATCCAATATCTTAGAAAACATAAGCACCTCACTTCTTAATGATATGGGAAAATCTTCTATAATTGTTGGTTCATAAGAGATTTTGGGTGAAGCTACATACATTCCCTTCTAAACATAAGCATTTTAATGACTTATGCTGGTGTCTTTATCAAAGAGAATGGGCCCCACTTTAGGATGACTTAGCCACAAGAATCTTCAACATGTGCCACCTTGCCATATGATTCAAGAGTGACATAGTTGGGCTTTAAACAAGTTCCCTTGGCTTCCACGTTAAAATCTCCTTAGGCTTATCCAAGATTATCATTAATTATCCACTAATCTCTTGATTAACTTTTTAATATCCCATAAACCAATAATTAACTAATTACCCACATAATTAAGAATTATCTCAAATTACTTAAAATACTACTTACTTTTAACACACTTTATACACCTTACTAGCATGGTCATGTGGTACCTTGTATGGCACTAGTCCATAAATACCAGGTATTATAGCTCAGACCGTATTTTATCTCAAAATGACAAACTTTGACGAAATTCATTTTCTTCGATTTTCAAACCCTCTCACTTTCACGAACTTGTTTGAAATAGCATAATACTTATAACCTCAAAAATAATCTCATTCCCGAGCTTACGTCGATTAACTCACGATGAAACTTCAACGTACGAAAATGCGAGATGTAACATCTCATTTCCAAGCTTTCATCAATTTATTTATGGCGTACTTTCACGTACGAAAATATGGGGTGTAACAATTATAGATCCAGCACAAGTACAAAGTAACCCAGCAGTGCCCTTCTGGGCCTTCACCAACCATACTCTTGCATATCAAACATGCCTGATACCCAGGCTCGTAAGCTTTTTGATCAATGCTCATATCTAATAACACACACAACCCAATAAAACAGTCCCCCAAACATGAAAACAATTGTCTTTCTTAACCATTAACAAATAATAGGAACATGGGTTAATAAAACATGTCATTCAATGGCTTAGAGCCGAGGCAAATACACATGGATTTATATTATTACAATCATCAGCAGAAAGATTTTTCTATGATCACCTTAGGGGTGACATCTAACAGGTGAGAGGACACACATGTACAAAGACCTTACAATAAGCACATATGCAAGGCTTTCAAACTTAACAAATAAGTTCTTAGCATAGATTTCTTAAGAAGCACTGGATTAATTATAGGAAACATGAATCCACAAAGCAAGAAACTAAGCATGAGAGTTAAAGACATGTATTAGTTCTAAGGAGATTTACAACTGACAATGATATGCTCAAGAGACTCCCCTTTGGGGTAGATACCACAACAGCCTTCCAAGAAGAACGTATGAATTTAAGGTAGAACATAACTAAGATTTGTAAACTAATTCAGGGCAAGTAGAAGTGAGACTATTACAGAAGCTTATGGACAACAATGTCACAAACTAAACACCAACTCTAGTCACTAAACAAATACTAAATACAAATTGATCACATATAGCAGGTTCAGTTATGCACATCAAAGATTCCTTAGGCATTAAACCTGAGCAATCCTAACATGAGTCTACAGATAAGGATGGTAGTGGAGAAAAAAACTATAATGAGGATTGGGGTTCACAAATGGTAGAGTGGAATGCTTGTTTGAAGAGTTAATAGTTCATATAGACATGACCAAGTAGAAAGTTATTCCCGAATGGCTTAGCACAGAGAAACACAGCCGAGCAAATTCTGGGCATGAGTAATTATCCCAAGAGTTTTAATACAATAACTCAGAGCAGTGCATGAACATGGGAAAGCAATATACATAGGAAACTCATGTGTGCATAAACAAAGTAGACTAAGTAGGTTCAAGATGGTCAAAATATACATAGTGGGCAGATATCTGAGTACATGATTTAGGTGAGTTTAGATGCTAAAGAATACAAGACTATAAGCTAACTTCCAGGTAGATAGGATTACAAACAAAGGTAACAACATATTGTAATCGTATAGGTTTAGAAAATTTGAACAAGTATGGTATTCAGGTCATGACCACAACTAAGAATAGAATTGCAAGAGTCAAGGTACTCACCAGTTGTAAATTATAGGCATGCTGTCTAGGCGATTCACGCAGTAATTAACAATGGTAATCACAAGAACATGTTCAGAATTGCTTAATCGAGTCCTACAAGCATGGTTTCTAGTAATGGTAATTAACACAGTGCTGAAAACTCTTAAAGAAATGAGCAGGGCGATAATAAAATTGATTCAGACCCTATAGACATGATTTCTATAATTAAAAACTAATTTTAGACCCTATAGACATGGCATCTAATTTGTAAGTTGGTCAGCATGTAGACAAAATCCTATGCGCACATTGAGATATTAGTCATTCAATTGTCCTATGGGCATGGTTTATAAGAGGTAAAAGCAGAACACATTTGAACCAAATAAAGAACCTATAGGCAGAATTTCTAACACACATTTGAGTAAAGTAGGATACTTATAGGCGCAATTTCTATAATAACTTGACATGTTTGAGCAAAGTAACATATTTTAAGCAAAAATAGAATGCCTATGCAGGATTTCTAACACATGACAGCTGATCATGTTTGAGCATAATGACACATAACTAAGTAATGGCCTATAGACAGGATTTCTACCCATTTCAATGCAAATGTAAGATAAAACCCCCTTTCCCAATTTCAATAATACCCCAAGATGTTATTACAAGAATTATTAAAGACCAAAATGAATGGAATAAATTACAAAGTAGAATAACTATAGGGAGCCTACAGTAGGCCCAAAGATATACCCAACCAAACCAGGCATTCATTCTCATAGTTCATAACAACCCAAAATTACATCTTCATGGACATAAGGGAGCCAGGAATTGAGTGATTCACCCAGTTGGCATAAAACAGAGTTGAGCATATAGAACCAAGAACCTAGTGTGTCAGAGTTCCCAAGGGTTTCAAGAACCCAGGGCAGTGCTCCCACTAGAGGAGAGACTAGTGACCAAGTCCTAGTGTGTCAGAGTTCACAAGGGTCTCAAATAAACCCTGAAAAATTCTCACACTAGGGAGGTCAAAGGACAGAACCTAAGTAGCCTTGGCTTTCCGGCTAAGAATAGGATTCAAAGAGATTAAGTAACAAGTGAAAGATGGGACCAAAGTTGAGAAACTGGGATTGAGGGATTTAAACAAGCACAACCAAATTGAGAAAACAAAGCAAACAGTTGAACAAATCACAGAACTTAGGAAAAAAAAGCAAGCTTAATGTAAACTGAGAAAATAGGTTCAACACTTGGCCCAGAAGCAGTCACATGCTAAAAGCAAAGTTGAGAAAAGAACATGTATGCAGGATTGACAAAGATTGTTGTACACAGGTGCAAAATAGGTTGAAACACGGTTGAATTATGCTAAGTACACAACCTAGTATTATTACCAAGAAGACAGGACAGCATTGTGATGAGCCAAATAATCATAGAAAGAACAGGGCATCATGTTAGCAGAGGGGTGAGATCACAATCACAAATTAAGACACATATGCAAGACTATTACTATAGAATGGAAGGTAAAATTCTGTCAAGTAGCAGATATAGAACTTCAAGCATTGTCATAGTGGTCTAATTAACTAAAGATGATCTAGTTGTATCAAAGATTTATCCTAACATCGCAAAGTAGCAATTCAAACATGATGAGACAACTGTTCTAAATCAAGAAAACACTAGGGGGGTATGGGGTCGAGTGATCATGTTGAATGACACAATAGCAGGGAGGAAAATTATGACTAACAATGAAGGTCTTAACACAGGCTAACAAAAATGTGAGGCATCCACTATAGGGATTCAGGAAAAAGTAAATAAACATGTTCATGAACACTCAGGAGTCAATACACTAGCTGAATAAATCTTAAGAAGGTTTAGATTAACCAGGCTAGGAGTAGATAACTTCAGAATTGGTAGAATTAGGAGCAGTTAAATGTTAAAAAGACTAAAACATATAAAGTTAACAGAACAATGCTTAAACGTAACTCAATAATGCTTTTTTCTCTCTCCAAAACCCGAAACTCACTGGCGACCTTTCCATGGCAGCCACGACCGGCGGCCAGCCACCACCACTGGTTGTGCTGCCTCCCCAACCTCCCCCCAATTTCACCCAATCATCTACAACTACAAACAACAATCCCTAACTCATGGATTATGCAAAAAATTTAAAACCTACTGCCATTAATGCCCCCATGCAAACCCTAGCTACGTTACCATTGAAACCAATTGAGTTCCTTCATAGAGAACCAGTTGTGAAATGGAATAAACAAGAATTACAACAATCTATCGTATAACAAGGGCTTCCACCTGCAGTTCTTGGGAAAGTTTTGTATGGGAAGCCTGTTATTAGTGAATTACGTAAAGTAATTCCAATTCAATGTGAGATTAAAGGCCATTGTTCAGTTGGTTTAATTGAAGATAGTCATGTGTTGATTAGGCTGTCATTATTGGAGGACTATGTTCATCTTCTTTCAAAGCCAACTTTTTATAAAAAAACCTCAGTCAGAGATGTGGCAGATGCGTTGTACAAAATAGAATCCATAGTGGACATATGATGAAGAGACTCACATTGCCATAGCCTTTATTAGCTTTCTAGAACTGCCTCCTAATTTCTTTGGTAAGGAATGTGTATTTTCATTAGCTCGTGCAATAGGTAATCCATTACATGTAGACCTAGCAACTCAAAATGGGACTAGACCTAGTTGTGCTAAGGTAAAGGTGGAAGTTAACTTGTTAGGTAAGTTCCCTCATCGTATTAAGATTGTGGAAGAAGCTGTTGAATCTGGGCCAGAAGAGTTTAAATGGATTAGGATTAAGTATGATTATATGCCAAAATTTGCAAGCCTTGCAAAAAACAAGGGCATAGTGAGGCAGAATGCTTGGTAATTCATCCTGAATTACAGAAGAGATTTGATGAAGATGGTGAGGATCAAGGCAAGGAGAAGACAGTTGTGGTGAGTACTGAAGCAATTGGTACAACTGCAAATATAACAAAGGTTATAGCAAGTGGAAAGATTGTTGGTAGCCAACTACTAATCATGCCAAGCAGGAATGGATGCAAGAAAGGAAGAACAAATACCAACGGATAATAGGGGTCACATTGTAGATAACAAACAAGGAAATGAAGCTGACAAGGGTAAAGGGAAGGAAAACTTGAGGATGTAGCAACCAAGAACAATTTTAATGCACTAGATGTTGAGGAAGTTCATCAACCTACTTTACAAATATCTGAAGTCAAAGGTGAGGATCATAGCAATGGTAAGAAGAAGGAACATGGGGAAAAGCAATCCAAGAAGGGCCAGGAGAAGGAAAAGAAAGGCAATACCGGAGTGTTAAGCCCTAATCCTAAGGCTTCTAGGTTTAGGGTTGGGAAAGATGCTAATACTAAACCAGCTGGAGAAGGTAATCAACATGAACTTAAGCGTGTGGAGAAGGAAGCAGTTGAGAAAGTGTTGGAAGATCAGCGTAATGCGAACTTAGCTAAGGCTAATTCTATTGTTCCTAATGATCAAAGTACTGATGAAAGGGCTAATAAGGAATCCACAATCGACTGGGTTAATAGAAGGTTTGGAACTAGAAAAGAGGAGCTAAGGCAATCCAATGTGACTACAAACCATTCATGCCAAGATATTACATCTAAAACATTTGCAGATTCTGGGCAGCTTGAGGACCTTGATGAGGTAAAATCAACAAAGGTTTTATGGAGTGATGCAATAGAGGTGGAGGATGATCAGCTAGGCACAAAAAATACAACAGGAGACAAGGTGAAGAAGGATGACACTCAACCTGGCGATAGGCTGGCGACGCCAGGCCTAAAGCCAAGCTCACAACGCGTTAAGCTAGTGACGCCAGGCCTAAAGCCAGGTCCCCCAGGCATTAGGCTGGCGACGCCAGGCCTGGTGCCAGGTTCACCTGATGTGACAGCCATAGTAAACCCTATCCCTAGTGCAACTAGAGATATTATAGCGGATGTTCCGGTGTATGCATTGGAGAAAAAACTTGATGGAGATGATAATGGGAAGGTTAGGGATGATACATTGGGTTCAGATCAAAACACATGCAATGGAAAGGGTGGTGATATCAATAGAACAAACATTTCTAAGCAGAAGACTATAGTAATTCCTAGGCTAGGCAGTGTCTATGAGCAACAATTCAAAATGATGTAGGTTGTTGTTGCTTCTATGGATAATAGCAAGGAAAATGCCGATGAGCGAGCAATTATTCCAAGAGCATTTGGGAAAATAGAGGAAGTGCCTATGGAGTATGGCACTTATCAAATTATGTAGTTGCAAGTTAGTGTTCCACTGAAGACTCCCCTACAGCATTTACATGATTTAGTTACACACAATGTGGCACCAATTGATAAAGACTTAATGAGACAAAGTCCAATAGAGGATGAAGGAGATGATGAATCTACAGCAGAAAACTTCAAACAAGTGACTAGGAAGGAGATTTATCACCCACATCTAGTGCTAAAGGAGGTATGAAAACAAAGAAGAATCAAAATAAAGAGCCACCACAACTATCAAGAATAATGCTCAGAAGGGCAGCTTCTATATCTAAATGATGATGATCAAAACATTAATATGGAATATAAGGTCTGTGAATACACAGCAGGCCTTTTCTAGGGTGATCAACATGAATATAGTTGCATTGATGGAGCCTTTTCAAAAGAAGAGACTCATTGATAGATATAGAAGAAGGTTGAATATGGAGGTTGCTTATGAAAATTTAATGGGAAAATATGGTTTTTCTTTGATGCAGTGGTGGAATGGGAATTAGTGGAGGATGCTGAGCAACAGGTGACTGTGAGAGTGTTTCACCATGACCTGGGGCATTATATGATGATGACATTTGTTTATGCAAAATTTTCAGTGGTGGAGAGGTTGGAATTTTGGGATCACTTGTATTACTTAGAAAGTGATATGAAATTGCCATGGTTGGTAGGAGGGTATTTCAATGTGATATTGCATGAAGATGAGAAAATAGGAGGACTTCTAGTACACCCTCCTGAATATGAGGATTTTGCATTTTGTGTAAACTCTTGTGGTTTGTTTGAACAAGGATATAAAGGAAGTCCATTTACATGGTGGAATAGGAGATCCAATGTTGCGTGTATATTCAAAAGATTGGATAGGATCTTTGTGAATTTGCCATTTCAGAACATATTGCCAACTATTGAAGTTGAACATCTAATCAGAACTGGATCAGATCATGCACCATTATTAATGACATGTGGGGAGCAGACCACCAATTTTGTCAAGCCTTTCAGGTTCTTGAACTTTTGGAATAAGCATGCTACATTTATGGATGTGGTGAGGCAAAATTGGGAAGCTGATTTCATAAAGGGTGGGTTTTTTATGTTCAAGCAGAAGCTCAAAAGGGTGAAAGAAGCACTGTCAAAATGGAGTAGGGAAACATTTGGTGATATCTTCAAGAAGTTGGCTATTTTGGAGGACATTATTAGGGTGAAAGAGATGTTTTTTGAAGAAAAGCCTACAATTGAGAATAGGACTGTGCTTCAAAAGGCTCAACCTGAATTGAAGAAATACTTGAGTATTGAGGAGTAGTATTGGAAGCAAAAAGCTGGGATGACTTGGTTTGTTGAAGGAGATAGGAATACAATTTTCTTTCACAATCATGTCAATGGCAAACAAAAGAAAATGCAACTAAAGAGGATCAAAAGTGGAAGTGGGGTATGAATTGAAGATCAGGAGCAATTGGCTACAGCTGCAGTGGACTTCTATCAAAAACAGTTTACAAATGAAGGTGATGCTTCTGACTTTTCCTTGCTCAATAATGTACCTTCGATGGTCACTATGGAACAGAATTTGGAACTTAGCAGATTGCCAACAATTGAAGAGGTAAGGACAACAACTTTTGAGCTTACTGGGGAGAGTGCTAGTGGTCCAGATGGATTCACTGGCCTTTTTTATCAAACATGTTGGGATGTTATTCGTGCTGATATACACAACATAGTGCTACACTTCTATGGAGGAGTTGCACTGCCTAAATCCATCACTCACACAAATCTAGTGTTGCTGCCTAAGAAACCTAGAGTTGAGACCTTTTCTGACTTAAGACCTATTAGTTTGAGCAACTTCATTAACAAGGTCTTGTCTAGGGTGTTACATGATAGATTGGAGAGCTTTTTGACTTCTCTAATAACCCCCAATCAATCCGGATTTTTGAAGGATAAGAGTATATTTGAGAACGTCTTATTGACTCAAGAAATTGTCACTGACATAAGGTTAAGGGGAAAGCCAGCCAATGTGGTGATCAAGCTTGATATGGCTAAGGACTATGATAGGTTTTCGTGGAAGTACTTATTGCATGTACTAAGGAAGATGGGATTTTCTGAGCGCTTCATCAACATGGTATGGAACTTGGTGTCAAATAACTTGTACTCAGTATTGGTGAATGGGCAGTCCTCAGGGTTCTTTAAGTCTACAAGGGGTGTGAAGCAAGGGGATCCCCTATCCCTAGCATTGTTCATTCTGTCAGTTGAGGTACTTTCCAGGTCTTTGAATAAGCTCTTTGAAAACAAGTCATTTGTGGGATTTGGAATGCCTAAGTGGTATGATTCTTTAAACCACTTGGCATATGCTGATGCTACTATAATCTTTGCTTCTGCTCATCCTCCATCCTTGAGCAAGATTATGGCAGTGTTGGGGAACTATGAGAAGATATCAGGCCAGATGATCAACAAAGATAAGATTTCATACTACATATATTCAAAGATTGCTAATGGATTGTTTCAGGCAGTTGGAGCTATTAATGGATTTGCAAGAGGTAAATTCCCCTTCACATATCTAGGGTGTCCTATTTTTACACTAAAAGGATGAAGGACTATTATGAGGATCTTATCAAGAAAGTAAAGGATAAATTTCATTCATGGAAAGGAAAGTTGTTGTCACTTGGAGGAAAGACAACACTCATTTCTAGTGTGTTTCAAAGTATGCCAGTCCACATGTTATCAGTACTTGATCCACCAAAAAATGTCCTGGAGCATCTTCATAAGATTTTTGGTAGGGTTTTTTGGAGCACAAAGGAAGAAGGGAGAAGCAGACATCGGGCTTCATGGAAAAATCTGTGCCTTCCTAGAGAGGAAGGGGGCCTAGATTTTAGGTCCTTACATGATGTGTCAAGGGAACTATTTGCTAAACTATGGTGGAGGTTTAGGACCACAAAATCTTTGTGGTCTATTTCATGTGAAATAAGTATTGCAAGAACGAGATACCAACGATGGTGTAGTTTAGAAAGGGGTCTCATGTTTGGAGACAAATGCTGAATGCTAGGGAAGAAGTAGAACATGAGATCCAATGGGAATTGAAGAGTGGAACAACTAATATTTGGCATGAAAATTCGACTGGATTGGGTGCACTTTATTAGGTATTACCTGAAGAATTTCCAATCAATGAAAATCTTCAGGACGTGGCAAAATTGTGGCAAGGTGAAACATGGGATGATCAGCTGCTAGATCAAACTTTCAATGAGGAAATTGCAGAACATATAAGGCTAGATGTGCATTATGAAAGCAGTGAGGGATATGGGGATAGGCCATACTAGATTCCAACTCCTTCAGGAAAGTTTAGTGGTAGTAGTGCTTGGAAAATATTAAGGCATAAGGCTGATCCTAATCAGGAATTCAAGTTAATGTGGATTAAAGGATTACCATTCAAGATATCCTTCTTCTTGTGTAGATTGTGGAGGCAAATAATAGCCACTTATGACATGTGGGGGAGGCAAAGCCAAATGGTGATGTCTAGGTATTGGTGTTGTCAATAGCTCCAAGAGGAATCTATTGAGCATATACTTGTCACAAGTCCTACTGCCTCTAAAGTACGGAACTTGTTCATAGGGGCTGCTGGAATTACCGTGCCATTGATTCAATTGAAGCAGGTTATAAGGCATTGATGGTATGCTCAATGTTGTCCAAATTTAAAGCCATTGTTTCAAGCAGTACCAGCTATCGTCACTTGGGAACTTTGGAAGAGAAGAAATGCAGGTAAACATGGGGGTTCAGTGTCCACAACTAGGGTGATTCATGAAATCAATAGGAAATTGCATCAACTGGAAAGGGTGAGGTATGATTGGATGCCTAATATTCTATCACGCCCCAAAACCGAGGAACGAGACCGGCGCCTAACCAGGTGAACCCGGTCAAGCGGACCTAGATTGCCTTTCCTACCCAATGCGTTCCCCCGTATATACAATGCACCATATTCCATATGAAATAGAAACTTAGGATTTAGGCGTGGATTTACAAACTTAAGTTCTTTTCTCTTTTAGCATTTCAATAGTTGATTCCCAAAAACATACACAATACATACATAACTTTCCAATACAGACCACGATTCTGAATACGTACAGTTACTACCCAAAATACAGATATACACCCACATCATGTCTACGGAGTCTCTACGAATACTAGGAGTTTATACAATACTTACTGGCAACAAGGCCCTAGCTATACCTTACAATACATAACAGACTCAAAAGAGATGGCATGAATTACACATGGCCCCGGGAGGAAGCGGGGCTCACCAGTACTGCTGAAAGATGAGGAGGAGGCACCACTACCGGCGAGTTGAGCTACCTGATATGAACCCACCTACATCCATATAAAAGATTTAGCGCCCCCCGGCAAAAGGGACGTTAGTACCATTGAATAGTACTAGTATGTATAAACAAACTTTACTCTATGTAAAATCAAACAATACACATATATGAGGCAGTTAAAGAAACCCAAACAAATATTGCACAAAGATACAGATCACGAATGAGGTTTCCACATTTTCTTATTTCAATTTCTTCCCCTATTGCGGCGCGCAAACCGATCCAACCTCACAATCACATTACACCCTTATTACTTCTGTTGCGGCGTGCAACCCGATCCCACCTTACATTTCTGTTGCGGTGAGCAACCCGATCCCACCTTACATTTCTGTTGCGGCATGCAACCCGATCCCACCTTACAATCACATCACACCCTTATTACATCTGTTGTGGCGTGTAACCCAATCCCACCTTACAATCTATTACTTCTGTTGCGGCGTGCAAGCTAATCCCACCTTACCATCACATTTCATAGCAAACAATAACAACCCACAATTTAATCACAGGGCTTCATATCATCAGAAGTACAACTTCGTAACACCCAAACAATCATGTGTTCACAATAGTCTTTATCATCCATTAATTCAACCACAAATATGCTCATCAACAAGAATATAAATTCATTACAACCAACAATTCATATGAAGTTAAGCCACAATAACCTTGCCAATAATGAGTCATATACGATATTTCCATGGTCATTTAGTTCAATTAGATCAATTCACAACTCCCTTCCATCACTTGTTACACAGCCCTTATCACTTAGATAATTTTACACATTTGGATTTGTTACCATTCTTTCATACCAACATACTCAAGTATTTAACGAACCTTGCACATGATAGAGTAATCACATAGAAATCACCTTTCACAATTTCAATTATCACGATAGTCGACTAGGAAAATCAGAGAATGAAATCTCACACCTCAACACAACTGGACAATCAATTCACATATACTCAGCAAGAAGCTCATACCGAATGTTTGGACACCAACAAGGTGACTCTACGAAGATTAAAGTTAGCCATACATACTCGAGTCGTCCCCTTTTTAATTTCTATCACAATTCACCGGACCGTCTAGCACCGTCAATCTATTCCACAATGTGACATATTTCACTTAGAATTAGGAATCTTGTACTCAATTTATCATTTTATCAAACACTATGTGACCCCTTAGACCACTAACCCCCTTTTGATAATAATTACCCAAACTTGTGTTTCCCTTTACTAGATTGCGGGGTTTAACTCACATGCATGCAAGATTTCAACTTTTTATTTTCAAGAACCAACCTATGTGTGTTTTATTCTTACCCAAAATCTGAGAAATTGGGGAAATAGGGTGAAGACTTACCTCTTTGAGTGAAGAAGATGACAATAACTCGATAATTTTCGGGCTTGAGTGATTTTGGAAAATCAAATTGGATGATGTCGAAACATTCTCTCTCAAGAAATCTCTTTTTCTCTCTCTATTTTTGGTCAGAAAATCGTTAAAAATGAAAGGATGGGTTGTTTTATAAAACAGAGGGTCGGGTTTTAAATTTAGAAAATAGGAGCCCCGACACAAAAATGCGGTCAGGAATGCGATCGCATTCCTGTCGCATAGTTGGCCTTCAAATGGGCCAAAATGGGAACCACACTACTCATGTATGCGACCATTATGTGGTCTGCATACCTGTTATGCAATCGCATAGTGCGTTGCATAAACTCCCTCCCAAAAACCATGGGGCAAAAATACGACAACTATGCGGTCTGCATACCAAAGATGTGATCGCATTCTGGGCCGCGTAGTTGTCCTCAATTTGGACAGTAGCCTGTCCAGATATGCAACCACTATGCGGTCTGCATACCTGTTATGCGATCGCATAGTGCGTCGCATAACGTGCAATTTCTGGAAATTTAATCTTTCACGTTATGGGATACTTTTTACTCAAAATAGGACCGTTTTAAGAATTTCTACAGTTATAGCAGCACAGGGACCTATTCAGGCATTATTTTAGACATAGAAATTTTACGGGTCTTTACATATTCCAGTGTTATGGCCAGACATAATTCAATATTTTTAAGGATATAAACCTATATTGATCACTACAAGAGTAACATGGCAGCTTCCTTTTCATGGTTGGTACAAATGCAATACTGATGGAGCCTCAAAAAGAAATCCTGGTCCTAGATCCTTAATCTTTTGTATGAGGAATGATGAAGATGATGTGGTGTATGCAAGGGTAGTAGACTTGGGGGTGACAACTAATGTGGTGGCTGAATCTAAGGCTATTCTTCAAGGATTGGAATACTGTGTAGAGCTTGATCTTCACCCTCTCATATTGGAGACTGATTCATTGACCAATCTAGACAAATCTAAAACACCTAACCTTAGGGTTAGGATAGCAAAGAGAAGAACCCCGGACTGATGGCTTCACAGCATTGGACTCTGCACAAACCTGCATGTTTCGTTGTCGCATACTGTATATTAGTAAGGTACTTTCATGTGGTATTATCATGGTCACATGCTCATTCTATGGGTGCTTTGATGGTGTACAGGAACAATGTAATAAGCAGGTGTTGGATGGTACAATTTATCCTGAGTCTGATATGGCCAAATACTAAGGAAAACGCTGAACCTATCATGTGGTATTTCTGGAGATTGTTGAATCATTTCTCAGTGGTATTAGCATGCTTTCATGCTCAATCTGAGGATGGTTTAGAAATGTTTAGAATGATGTCTATACTAAAGGTTCTAGCATGGAAATATCTGAGCTTACAAAAACAAAAAAAGGCACAGTTATGAAGCCTGACTTTTTTCTTGCAAAGCCAGCTCAAGTCTGGATTTTGCCTTGTAAAGCCTGCCTAAAGACAGCTCACGCCTGGATTTTGCCTTGCAAAGCCTGCCTAAAGCCAGCTCAAGCCTAGCTTTAGCCTTGCAAAGCCTTCCTAAAGCTAGCTCAAGCCTGGCTTTAGCCTTGCAAAGCCTGCCTAAAGCCAGGTCAAGCCTGGATTTTGCCTTGCAAAGCCTGCCTAAAGCCAGGTCAAGCCTGGCTTTTGCCTTGCAAAGCCTGCCTAAACTCATGCTCTTCTACATGTTAAGTTAGATGAGTGAGCACATTATTAATACTTGGACACACTCAGTTCACTACATATGGAGATCATATAGTAGCTACACTTGGACTACTATGCTTGCTTCAACTCTGTGGTGGAGATGTTTGGAATTCATTTTAGCATATGTACAGTATACCCTGGCTCCTGGTGAGAGCTTGATAGGTGCTGCTTGGCATTTTCAACTGGCAATTGGATTCACATACACTGACAGGAGAAGGAAGCACTCAACTTATTATTTTGTAATAGCTAGTTCATTAGATTTTAGCTTTTCTATCCTTTTAGTAGCTAGTAGCTTCATGCAACTTCTATTTTAGTTTAGACATCTTGTAAGCTTTGGACTAATTTTGAGATTTTATTCAATATTTGCCTAAAAAAACGTAACTCAGAAGCATATTGAACCATGGATTCATAAGTAAGAACACATGCAAATCAGAGACACGTAAGGATGAAATTTCCAAAAGTCAAGTGACTTACCAGTTAAGAGAAAATGCACAAAATAACAGAAGTCCACAATATTCTGAATAGCAAAATCTCAGAACTAAATGGCCTTGGCTTTCAGCCGGCCAAAATCAGAGTATAGAGTGAAATATCAGAGTAAAGCTTTAGATCTAGTGAGGCTATAGTGAGTCCAAAAGGTGTCCTCTAAAGGGAATGGGGAAGGGTTTATATAGTGTAGAAATCGAACACATAGATATGGAAAAACAAATTCAGATGCAAATAAGATGGAAAGAAAATATTCTGGAATCAGTTAGAAGCAATTTTAGGGCATAAATCAAAGATTCAGTAAATCAACAGGGAAACAGACAAATAATACCAAAAATATCAAAAATTGTTCAGAGTCAAACTTAAGGCAAAGAATAAAGTGAAAAATAGGAAAACATAAGGATAAGAGTAGTCAAACACAGAAAGGGAAAAGTATCAGTTAAGAATCAGGAAGAAACAAAGGGGAATTCAAACCCTAGTTGGCAGAGGTTGAAGATTGGCCGAAATCTCGGCTAATCGGACCCATATAGCCATAGTTGTGAAGCATATGGATGAGATACATGTCCAGATTCAAGTATTCAAAAGTAAATGGTCGAAATATGAGATGTAGTACTTTCCATGTTTAGGCAAGTGCTAGGTGGTAACATAGAAATGTAGGATATGGTGATATAATACACAAAAGGTAAGAAAATCATGAAAAAATCCATGATTGAGGTGTATTCGGAAAGGTTTTCTGAGAGGCGGCTAGGTTAGGGTTCTTAAGAGGGGAGAGAATAGAGAGGCGGGGGGTTTGGAGGGAATGGGGTAAGGGTTTGGGGTTGAGTGATATAAGGAAAGAGGGGAGTCGTTTGTGAGCTATTGATCATTTTGATCAACGGCTGGGATTTGAGAAGGGGTTGGGTCGGTTTTGGACTGGGTTGGGTCATTTAGGATTAGGATGGGTTTATTTGGGCAAAGGTCTGGGTAGTTAGGTCCGAAATTAGGATGAAATTAGGGCCATATTTTAAATACTCATTTTTATAAAATAAATAATTTATAAAAGTTATAAGTAAATAACAAAAAATATCATTTATGCATGAAAATGATTAAAAATAATTACTTGACATTATAAAAATATAAAAATTCATTTTCTATATAAATAATGTAATTATATATGCATATGGGCTATTATTGCAAAAATATGCAATTTAGCCTTAAAATGCAATTGTAATTATAAAAAATGCACTGAAAATATTTAAGACCTCATATTGGTATAAATGATAAGTTTATATTATTAAATCATCATAAAAATAATATAAAGGATAATTATTGGATATTTATATAATAAAAATATAGAAATAAATTGATTTAAAGCCTTCAAAAATTATGAAAAATTATAAAAAATACTTGTATGTGCTCATAAATCAAAATGATGATGTATATGCACTATTTTGAAAGTGTGTGTGTGTGTGTGTGTGTGTGTGTGTATATATATATTTATATATATATATATTTTTTTTTTTTTTTTAAATGAGGGAAAAATTGGGTATCAACAGTTGCCCCTCTTTACCCGAGAAGGATGAAAGAATTGTCGGGTAAAGAAATGATGACAAATTTTTATCGAATGGGGTGAAAAATATAGGCCAAAACCTAGTTTTTGAGTTGCCTACATATCCCTGGTTTTACAGGAATCAGGCCATGTGTAGTTCTGGATCCAACGGTGGAATAAACCGATAGAGTTTTTGTAGGAACAGACAGGTTTTTCTAGACAGGACGATATCGGGGTTGTAAATGGATGTATATGGGGATGATTATGGATATATGAATGGTTATCAGATAGTAATGGGTAACGGACGGTGATCGGTTACGTTTGAAATAGTTGCAGGATATGAACGTTGGATGGAAATCGGAGCGAATATTGCTCCTGTTAGGAGAACGGTTACTTCCTGGATCACCTGCAAACTCAAAACACGATGCATGCAAATATATATAGATTATTGCAAGACATTAAACATGATGCAAATTCCCTTTGGACCATGAGAGTTGTCTTTGGACGATGAGGATGGTGTCCTCAGACCATGATGTCCTTGGCCATGAATTATGTGGTAAAGGATTCGCAGGCCATGAAATCATGTTCTCGGGCTATAAGGATGGTGCCTTTGAACTATGACGCCTTTGAATAATGATGTGCAATATTGAGAGATCCTCAGCCCATGTCATGGTGTCTTCCGTCTATGTGGATGATGCCTTCGGACTATGACTCCTTCGGACAAAATGGCAACATTTCAGCCCATGAGGAGCAAAGACATGATGCTTGAAATGAGACAAGACAGAATTTTGTGTAAGATCGGGGCAGAGCTTCGCCCCGAGGTAGAGAATAGTGCAAAGTTTTTGAATAGCGCAGCATTTGTGGTTATGTAAGGAGAGACAATGCTTAGTCTCATGCAGGAATGGAGACAATTCTTAGTCTCATGCGATGGAAGGAAGTGCTTAGCCTTATGCAAATAAGGAGGGAGGGCTTAGCCTCGTTCAAGATGGAGACAATGTTTAGTCTCACGCAATGGAAGGCAGTGCTTAGCCTTATGCAATTAAGGAGGCAAGGCTTAGCCTCATGAAAGGAATGGATACAATGTTTAGTATCATGCAAGGGGAAGGAAGTGCTTAGACTTATGCACTTAAGGAGGCAGGGCTTAGCCTCGTGCAAGATGTAGACAATGCTTAGTCTCATCTGATGGAAGACAGTGCTTAGCCTTATGCGATTAAGGAGGCAGGGCTTATCTTCATTCAAGGAATGGAGACAATGCTTAGTCTCATGCAAGGATAAGGCAATGCTTAGCCTTATAGAATTAAGGAGGAAAATTTTATCCTCGTGCAAGATGGAGACAATTCTTAGTCTCATGCGATGGAAGGCAGTGCTTAGCCTTATGCGATTAGGGAGGCAGGGCTTAGCCTCATGCAAAGTTGGAGACAATGCTTAGTCTCGTGCAAGGGGAAGGCAGAGCTTAGCGTTATGCAATAGAGGAGGCATGGCTTAGCCTCATGCAAAGTTGGAGACATTGCTTAGTCTCATGAAAGGGAAGGCAGAGCTTAGGCTTATGCAATTGAGGAGGCAGGGCTTAGCCTCATGCAAGATGGAGACAAGGCTTAATCTCATGGAAGAGGAAGGCAGAGCTTAGCCTTATTTAATTGAGGAGGCAAGGCCTAGCCTCATGCATGATGGAGACAATGCTTAGTCTCATGCGATGGAAGGCAGTGCTTAGCCTTATACGATTAAGGAGGCAGGGCTTAGCCTCATGCAAAGTTGGAGACAATACTTAGTCTTGTGCTATGAACATATAATAAGTAAGAACAAAGTATTTCTTAGCTGGGGATATGTTTGCGCTTGGAAACCTTGTCGTTAGTGATTCTAAGGGGCGCATGTATTTGTGGCTATTCCTTGTTCCTGTATCCAAAGGAAAATCGTATGTTTTACGGGGAAGGCTGGTTCGTGCCTTCGCCTGCTTTCTTTGCTTTGCTCTGCATTGGGATCCTTCTTGAGTTACCGTAGGTAGCATCCGGCTATTTTATAAAAATAAAGTTTTCTTTAAAAAATATGCGTGCATAGTTATTTAAAACGCAATAATATGCAATATCAAATAAATTAGATGAACCAATAACTGCGACACTATTGGAGACGTTGCGGCTTCCTTGAAATAGAATTTTTAGGGTCCTCCTCAAAATTCTACCCCAGTTATTTAGACGATTCTCTAATTGTTCTGCATACGAGGACGTCGGCTGGACTTGCTCCAGAATTTTGAGGGCCCTCCTCAAAATTTTGCTCCAGTTTCTAATTGTGGGGAAAATGAAAATTTTATTGAATTGTGACCAAACCCATAGGGCTACCTACGTATCTTCTCTTAAACGGGAATCAGGTCAAGCGTAGTTCAGTTACATCAGATTGAATAAATGTAAACAACTTAAACATAATATCTTTTGGCTGCGTCTGAATTGATAGGCTTTGGCCAAATTTCTCCGTCCATTTCTGCGAGTATGTGGTCCTGTTAGTACTCCGTGAACCATGTAGGGTCCTTTCCAGTTGGGTGAGAATTTTCCTTTGGCTTCATCTTGATGTGGAAAGATTCATTTCAGCACCAGCTGCCCCTGTGTGAACTGCCTAGGTTTGACCCTTTTGTTGAAAGCTCTAGACATTCTATTCTGATAAAGTTGACCATGACACACTGCATTCATTCTTTTCCCATCAATGAAAGCTAATTGTTCATATCGGCTCCTTATCCACTTTACATCGCTGATTTCAGCTTCTTGTATAATTCTCAAGGAAAGAATTTCTACCTCGACGGGAATGACAACTTCAGTACCGTAGACCAGCAAATAAAGAGTTGCCTCGGTTGATGTGCGGATTATTGTACGTATCCTAACAAGGAAAATGGTAACTTATCGTGCCATTACTTGTGATTTTCTACCATCTTCCTCAATATCTTTTTAATGTTCTTGTTGGCGGCCTCCACGGCTCCATTCATTTGGGGATGGTATGCTGTGGAATTGTTGTGCTTGATTTTGAAGGTCTTGCACATAGCTTTCATTAAGTCACTGTTGAGATTGGCAGCGTTGTCAGTGATGATGGACTCCGAAAAAACCCGAATCTGCAAACAATACGATCTCTGAGAAAATTTTTGATGACATTCTTGGTTACAAATTTGTAAGATACAGCTTCAACCTATTTTGTGAAGTCTAAGGCCACTAGAATGAACCTGTGCCCGTTTGAAACGCCGACTCGATTGGTCCAATGACATCCATTCCCCAGGCGGCAAAAGTCCAAGGTGCACTTGTTGCATTAAGTTCATTTGGAGTCACCCGTATCATATCTGCATGTATTTGGCACTGATGACATTTCTGGACATACCTTATGCAGTCTGTTTCCATAGTCATCCAAAAGTATCCTGCTCTAAGTATCTTCTTGGCTAAAACGAAACCATTCATATGTGGTCCGCAAGTTCTAGAATGAATCTCTTCAAGAATTTTGGAAGCTTCCTTGGCGTCAACACACCGTAATAGCCCTAGGTCTAGAGTCCTTCTGTACAAAATTCCTCCACTTTGGAAGAAATGGTTGGATAATCTCTAGAGCGTGTGTTTCTAAGTATGATTTGCATGCTCCGGGTACTATCATTTTGCCAAGTACTCCTTGATATCATAGAGCTATGGATTCCCATCTGTTTCTTCTTCAACATGAGCACAGTAAGTTGGCTGATTATGGATCCTTACCGGAATGGAATTAATGAAATTATTGTCCAAATGTTATATCATGGAGGATAAAGTGGCTAATGCATCTGCAAACTCATTCTGGATTCTCGAGACATGTTTGAACTCTATCTTCGTGAACCTCTTCATCATATCTTGTACATGGTATAGATATGGTAATATCTTGGTGTTCTTTGTAGCGCATTCTCCTTGCACCTGATGTACTAGCAGATCTTAATCACCAATTACTAGCAATTCTTGGATATTCATGTCAACAGCCAAATTGAGCCCCAATATGCAAGCCTCATATTTCTCCATATTATTGGTACACAAAAAACTGAGCCTTGCAAATATCGGGTAATGTTGACCGGTTTTATACCAAACGGCTCCAATACCTATTCCTTTGAAATTTAAAGCCCCATCGAAGAACATTCTCCACCCGTCGTAGGCTTCGGTGATATCTTCTCCTACGAATAACACTTCTTCATCAGGAAAATACATTTTTAGTGGTTTGTATTCTCCTTCTACAGGATTTTCCACAAGATGATCTGCTAATGCATGTCCCTTAACTGCCTTCTGAGTCACATAAACAATGACAAACTCACTCAACAATATCTGCCATTTTGCTAGCTTCCCTGTGGGCATGGGTTTCTGGAAGATGTACTTCAAGGGATCCATCCTTGATATGAGATATGTGGTATAGGCACAGAAGTAGTGTCTCATTTTCTGGGCTATCCATGTCACAGCACATCAAGTGCGTTCCAGCAGAATATACCGTGCTTCGTAGGGTGTGAACTTCTTACTCGGATAATATATGGCATGTTCTTTCCTTCCCATCTCGTCATGTTGTCCCAAGACACAACTGAAAACCCCATCTAATACGGAGAGGTACAGTAGCAACGGTCTACCAGGCTCTGGGGGGACTAGGACTGGTGGTGTGGACAAGTATTCTTTGATTTTGTCAAAAGCTTTCTAGCAGTCTTCAGTCCAACTGGTTGCGGCATCCTTCCTTAACATATTGAAAATCGGCTCACATATCACAGTTGATTGTGCTATGAAGTGGCTGATATAATTGAGATGCCCCAAGAAACTCATTACATCTTTCTTGTTCTTTGCTGGTGGCAAATCTTGGATAGCCTTGACCTTTGATGGATCTAGGTCAATTCCTCGGCAGTTGACGATGAATCCTAACAACTTGCCGGCAAGGACTCCAAAGGCACATTTTTCGGATTCAGTTTCAAATTGTACCTTCAACGCCGATCAAAGAATTTCCTCAAATCTGCTATGTGATATGTGCCCTTCTTGGATTTGATAATAACATCATCCACATATACCTCTATTTCCTTGTGTATCATGTCGTGGAAAATAGTCATTATGTCCCTCATATAAGTGGCCCCAGTATTCTTCAGACCAAACAACATCATTTATAACAGTACACCCCCCACGGTGTAATAAAAGCTATTTTCTTGGCATCTTCTTCATCCATACAGATCTGATAATATTCCGTGAAGCTATCCACAAAGGATTGGAGTTAATGTTTGTCACGGTTGTTGATCAATATGTGTATATTGGGTAATGGGAAATCATCTTTAGGACTTGCTATGTTTAGGCCCCGATAATCAAGGCATACTCTGACATTCCCATCCTTCTTTGGAACTAGCATGATGTTAGCCAACCAAGTTGGATATTCAACCACTCTGAGAACCTTAGCTTTGATCTGCTTGGTGACTGCTTCTTTGATTTGCAGGCTCATGTCTGGCTTGAATTCTCTGAGCTTTTGTTTTACTGGCCGATACGTTGGGTTGGTAGGTAGTTTATGAGCCACGATTGATGTGCTCAAACCAGTTATATCATCATAAGACCATGCGAATATATCTTCATATTCCTTCAGGAAATGGGTGTATTCCTCTTTCTCTGATGGTGATAGGTGAATGCTTATGCGAGTTTTTTTGACTGTTTCGGAGTCTCCCAAGTTGACTATCTCAGTTTTGTCCAGGTTGGACTTAGGCTTGTTCTAAAAATTCTCAACTTCTCTGACAATTTCCTCAGGTATTACATCTTCTTCTATCTCTTCTTAGTCACTATCCTTATGTCGCGTTGTCCCATTACATGTTACAGTCGTTGGTTCATCAAGATAAGAAATAGTAATGTTGAAGAGAAAAAATATAGAGAATAGTAATAAATAATAAAGCATTAAGCCATTGATAAATGTAAAAAAAAATGATTTTAATGATTCAAACAATGTTTCCAAAACAAAATACTGAAAATGTTCAAAAAAATGCTCAAAAGGATTATTTTCAAGGATAAATGACACTAGTAGTCAGTCTAACCCAGGACTGTGCAGGCCCTTGATGGTGTGGCTTTCCAATTCCTGAGGACAGCTCCCTTCCCCACTGTCTGGATGACGAGGCCTTCCTCCCCCTCCTCCTCAACTATTACACTGCAGTCCCTGTCTTCATCTTCTAATAATAGATTTCTCAAACCAGTTAGCACTTCATCTTCTTCAGATCCCCACATCATATCATCCTGATGGAAGGGTCTGCTCAAATTTGGTATTGGTTGCTCGAGAGTGTAACAAGGACCGCGCCATGGTGGGAACCAATTTTGATACTCATGCCAAGTGTACTGATATCCCAGTCTAAAAGTCATACTGTGATGCTTTAACTGTATTGGTTTGGCAATACCCTGGAGATTCTTTCCGAGCCCTTTACCAGGTTCATATCCTTCCCGTGCCAATATGCTCTCTATTTTTCTACTCCACCACTTTTCCTTCTCAATTTCATTAACACGCTCAATGTGATGGTAAGTCTCTCCGCCCAACTTCCTTCTATTTTCCACGACCGGAACAGTCTGATTGGTGTAAATGGGATTACTCCCATCTCCATGAACGATCACCTCATGATATTTCTATTCGAACTTTACAGCCTGACGCAGAGTAAATGCTACATCCCCAGTGACGTGTATCCAAGTTTGGCCTAATAATAATTGTATGAGGCGGATATGTCGAGTACTTGGAATTCGACATCAAACCAAGTTGGGCCCATTTGTAAGCAAAGGTTGGTTTCTATGATCGTGGCCCTTTGAGATACATTGAATGCTTTTATGTTCATAGTTACTTCTCGTATCTCATGCAAACCTTTACCCAATCTCTTCAAAGTCGTCAATGGACAGATATTGAGACTGGAAACCCCATCGATCAAAACCCTGGCTATGAATTTGTCTTCACACTGTACCATGATATGCAGTGCTCTGTTGTGGCTCAATCCTCCCGGTGACAATTCGTCTTCATGGAAGGTGATCTTATGGATTTCCAATACTTGTTCTATCATGTTAGACATTCTCCACTGGTAATGTTGTTGGGTACGTAAGCCTCGTTTAATACCTTCATCAATATGTTCCTATGTGCTTCAGAATTCTCCAGTAATGATAGAATAGATATCTGAGCAGGGGTTTTGTTCAGATGGTCCACTACAAAGTGCTTCAGAATTCTCCAGAAATGATAGAATAGATATCTAAGCAGGGGTTTTGTTCAGATGGTCCACTACAGAGTACTCTCTCGCTTGCACCTTTCTCCAAAGATCATCCGGGCCGGTTTCAATGATTCGTTGTTTGGAAGCGGATTTTTTACTTGTTACCCCCAAGTGCTCAGACATGTAAACCCTACCAGTTCTGGTCATACCCTGCGCTGCACTAACTTCTTCAATTTTACCCTTCACTTTCCTTCTCTCTTCTGCAGTATACTCCCAGGGTACGACATTGGAATTAAAGGATGGTGCGGGTGCTACCGTCACATAGAATAGTATGGTCAGTTTTACTTCAAACAGATCAGGCGCAGCTGCAGGTATTGTTACTTCAACTTCGGACGGAGTTGATGCGGCAACCTCAACTTCGATTGGTAGTTGTATCTGTATCACAATAAGATAGAGAGTGACTGCAAGTTTCTTACGATCATCCCCTGCTCGAAAGAGCTCAATTGACCTTTCATGATCCCATTCTTCATCAGTTTCTATCATATTTACCCCCTCCCCTGTGATCCGGGAGGGGATTATTGTGGAAATTAGGTGCAACCTCTTTCGCTTATATAACCTTGGTATTAATTAATGTCTGGATCTTATACTTCAGAGTGCATCATTATCAATGGTATGACCCTTCATGCCGGAGTGGTAGGCACATGTCTTATTTGGATTGACCCATTGGGTGGAATTTTCCATGGCAACAGTAGGAATAAGAGTGACATAACCGGCAGCTTTCAGTCTTTCATACAACTGATCGATGGGTTCGGCAATAGGGGTGTATTGTCTGGGCGGTCTATGGTCTAAACTTGGCCTTGGTTTTGGTAGTTTTGGTGGGTTGGCGGAGAGTGGTAATATGCTGGGTGGGTATTATAAGTATGGTAAGTGGTGGCAGGCTGTGGATATGTGGGAGGTGAAGGTTGATATGTGGGTGGAGGTGTTTGGTATGTGAGAGGAGATTTCAGACCTTGGGCTACCATCACAGCCCCTACTTCCTTCTTTTAAGATATGGCCCCTGACTGCAATGCTTTGTTCGTAGCTTGTAATGCCTTAAATTTCTTCCAATGCCGACCTTACCTTTGCATCTTCTGATCTCCACGGAGTAGCATACTCGTGGAAAGTCTCTGTTGGCTTCTTTTTGAGATTCTGGATATAAAAGACATCTGGTGCTTTCTCTGTATTGAATCTGAATCGATCCATGAAATCGGACGCTATGTTTACCCAATTAATGCACTTCTTTGGATTTTGGCTGATATACCAAGATAGGGCGTCTCCAGTGAGGCTCCTCATGAATAAATTCATGCGGATTCTTTCATCCTTACCAACCCCAACGAGCTTGTCACAGTATGTCCTCAGATGCATTTTTGGGTCACATGTTCCGTCGAATATTTCGAACTTGGGAGGTTTGTAACCCTCCGACAGTTCTACATCCGGCTGAATACACAAATCTTTATAGTTCATACCCTGAATACCCCCTTCTATGCCTTGGACTCAACTTGTGATCTTCTTAAGTTCCTGCGCCATATTCTTGATGAGCAGGTCCTTCCCGGTGGATTCTGGTGTGTATGGGGTTTGTTGTGAAGGGTGAGGTAGATTTTCTACTTATATGGGGTTATTTTGGAAGATTCCAGGGATTTGGTTATAGTGGTGATCATTGGTTGAGTTCTTTGGATTAGGGGTAGGTTGTGGTGTGTTTTGAGGAGTATGGTAGGTGGTAGCTTGTGGGTACTAGCTTGGATGATGTTGGTGCTGAGGAGGGTTTGGTACTAGTGGAGGATTAGGATTTTGGGTAGGCGTGGCATATTGATGAGGTGCGGGGGGATTTTGCAGATGATGGTTTGGTGTGTTTTGAGGAGGCGCTGGGTTTTGGGTGTTTTATTGGTTAATGTCTGAGACGTTGAAGGTGAGGGAAAGGTTTGCCAAGTTACGGACCTGCTCAAGTTCCCCTTGTAACTCAAGTATCTTCTGCTCCAACTATAGAACCAAATCATTATGTGCCGGAGTACTCCTACCATCGAAAGTTTCAACATTCTCTGCATGTGTAGCGTTGTCTTTCCTGATACCACTCATGTCATCCATCTTAGATTTTCCCTTGCTTTTAGGATCACTTGGAGGAGGAGGTGGTGGAGGGCCTCCAGATCTGGTATGATATGCCGATGATTCCAGTATGCACGAACCAACCTTAGGGGATGGGAATAATCAAAAGAAAAGCAAAAAGGTAAACAAGTCAATAGGGAGTTTTGAAAGTGTTTTCAGTATTTAAACATGCATTTAGGAATTATAAATTTGCATCCTAATTTGGGGAGCTCATTTAACCGAGGTAGGCCTAGTGACATATAGATTTGGAGAAACTCAATACCGATAATTGTGTCATTCATTAATATGTTAAATAGACCAAATCTCTACTAAAATAACAATAATTATAAAGAATTACTAGTGGCATTTGCCTTATTAAAATCGAATTCTAAAACTACTCTAGAAAACAAGTAAATATCAATTCTAATCTACTCGGTCCTAGAGGGACCTTCTCCAAGCTTGGCCTTCTTAGCCCCATCGATCAGATTCCCCAGGTCGCGCATGTCCAACAACAGATACGCCCCTACTAGATGTCCTCCTTCATTGCCCTCTGCATTCTGATAATCCATGACCCTTTCCTCATCCTCCCTTCAAGCTCCATCAGACCCTGCTCTAAATACTCCAACCTCTCTGTTGATTTAGTAGCGATTCCTCTCCATTGATTGATTGCTTTCATGTCCACTTTGTGTTGTTCCAAATTTCAGGCGTCAGATTCAAAAATCCTTTTGCGTAACCTCCAGCATTTGACTTGTGCTTCAGCAGAATCGTCTATGACCCTATTTATCAAATCAATCCCTGGCTTGACTTCTCCTACTATGTCATCGACCAACTATGACGGGTAGAAATACACATGGTCGGCATGATACCGATCTGGCTCGATGGTATCCTTTTCCACAATGATCTTTAGATACCACATGTGTTGTGCCTCGCAATTGAATGGAATGGCATTACCCTGGAAGTCTACTTTGTAATGAACCATCTTGGAGACCCGTGGTATGACCTGTTTCCTCCCAGCTTGCCTCATGACTCTGATAGGGGCATAAAGATACATATTAGCACTAGATGAGGAACATCCCTTGACCTGATGATGAATTCACTACTAGGGAACCACTCGAACATCCAATGGACCTTGTCGTCAGTCAGATTTCTAAAGAAGTGTACCCAACCTACAACATTTCTTGGTTGTGCAAATCTATCCCGGATGAAAGTCATTCTCTTTGCGGATGGTGAAAAGCTACATGGTCATTCCATGGTCGCCGCGGAAATTATTGACGGTATTGTCCCCTTTGAAGATGTTCCAACAGCCATATTTGCAGTAACAGATTGCAACCCTAAAAATGCCTATATCCTTTCTTGCGACGGTCCAAGGCTTGGTATATCTCTGCTACGATCATCAAGAAAATAGTGTAAGTCTGTCCCTCAATTCCTTCCATTAGGGTCTTAGTAACCATAGCTAAGCGAGTGTGAATTCTTTCTCCTTGTATTGGGAATACCAGCATCCCAGAAAACAGATAATGAACATAAAAACCCGGCGATGAGTCCAACCTAGAGAGGTGATGGAAAATTTATCATGATAAAGACAGTAGGACTTGTTGTGCCCATAACGCTCGTAAAGGAAGTCTAATGGTATGTAAGAATTCTTTAGGTAGACTAACTCATCATTCCTTCTAAAGTGCATTATTTTCAAAAAGCCTCGAGAAGTGCGATTTGCCGGTACCAACAGACCAGAGCTATCCCAAGGAAGCCCAGCAAATCCTCCTATTTCCTCTAGAACGGGAGTCATTTCTATGTCACCGAAACGGAAAACAACCTTCTTCTCATCCTAGAACATGGTATCAGCCTCAATCAGTACATTGTTTGGCTGAATGTCTAGCAAGGAAGGTAAATTCCCAAGAACTCTTTTCACATGGTTTTTGTCGCTTGGCGAGAGATTTTCCCTCCAATATAGCAACAAAGGTGGGATACTTTGAAGCCAAACCTGGGGACTTCATGCCTCATTTCTACAAAACAGATAAAGTTAGACCTTTCCCCCTTCGGATTCGACTATTTACATATTAATGATTAGCATATTGGTACGTTTTCTCCAAATAATGCACATATCATGATTGTGCCCGTTGAGATTATGGAAATCCCGATGGGCTTTGGACAAGGTTTTCCTTAGATATTTATCATGCGGATAGCGTTCTAACCTATAATAGGTTTAGACATGATGCATGCACAGTTAATATCAGAGTGGGGGTTTCCAGAAGAGTCTAGACCGGTACCCTCAGGTGGACAACTTGAGAGGGCAAGGCATGGAACCGTCGATTGCACTGCTGATAGACTAGTTTTACCGCAAATAAGCCTTTCCAAATTTAAAAGGGTGATTCCGGAAGAGCACGGACACTCATCAAGTGCCGCTATGGTATTAAGTACGCACGAGTGGAATATGATGTGGAGCATGCTTTATGCAAAGATAAAAAAACATATTATCAAGTATTTTGCATGATGAAAGCAGTATTAAATAAACGTAAAGACATAAAAGAAAGAAAAAAATAGGGAACAAGTTAGTTCGCGTGATGTTAAAGAATTGTAATAAAGCAAATAAAGGGGTAAGGACTGGGAGAGACATGATATAACAAATTTAAAAAGTTTGGAGCAAGTGAACATGATTAGGAAATAAGGGGAAATGCAAATCGTAACCAAATTAAGCGAAGAGTGTCATATGAGTTCATATAAAGGGGAAATAGGGAAGAGGGTGTTCATGTAGCAATAAAAGGAAAAATGGGAGCGGGATATCTAGGTAACAGCAAAATAATAAAGACATGCTTATGGGAAGAGACTAATTCATATAGACCAAGTTCGCAATGGTAAGAGCCTAAAATATATCCCCAGCAGAGTCCCCATGATGTCGCGCCCCTTTTTCTCGCGAAATCAAGTTTTGACACGTGACAACTCTTTTAAGGAAGAGTGTCAAAAGGGAGAGTCGCCACCTAACAGATTAAGGTTCATTAGGGAACCTATTTGCAGATAACTCTGGATTAACCAGTTGCGTCACGAAATATCGGATAAGGGCTCAAATTACCTCGAGGAGAAGGTGTCAGGCACTCCTCGAGGTCCACAACGGGGGGTCCCGGCCGAACTCGAATTATATGAATTAGTCTATGCAAAGAGAAGAGACAAAATTGGGCAAATAAAATAGAATGATTGACTTTAAAGCCAAGGTGGGGTTTCCTAAGTTTTTTAGCCTAAAGGATCACCCTGTGCAACATAAATAATATTTCGTAACTCCATCGAAGTGGGGTGTTACTCGTATTATTCAGTGGGCACAGACTATCATCTCCCGCTACTCGATTACTATCTTTAAGTTGTTTACCTGAAGCGCACTAATTGATTCTAAATCGTACCTTATGCGTGCACTACCCATCCCATGCCTATAGTCCACGAAGAATTTGGACCTCTATCTCCGGTGGTTCTAGACTTATCTTAGGTTGCTCAAAAATGAGAAAACTAGACGACATACAAAACAATTTGGAATTTCATGTATAGGAACATAAGGGCTCAAGTTGGCCTCCGCACATAGACAACAAATGCACGCAAACTAACATTGACAGTTGAAGATTTTAATAAGTTAAGGTTGCAGAACCTTATGGGCAAGATCTCTATGTGCTTCTGGATTTTATAAGCGGGCAGTTTCATGTGCAAAAGCCTAAAATTTCTAAATCCTACTTAGTTGCCTATTGATTATAAACGTAAGAGATTAAACTTATAAGCATGTTGTATAGGCGGTTCATGCAGTAACTAACAATGATAATCACAAGAACATGTTCCGAATCGCTTAATCGAGTCGTATAGGCATGGTTCCTAGTCATGGTAATTAACACAGTGTTGAAAACTCTTAAAGAAACGAGCAGGGCAATAGTTAAAACTGATTCAGATCCTATAGACATGATTTCTATAATTAAAAACTGATTTTAGACCCTATAGGCATGGCATCTAATTTGTAAGTTGGGCAGCATGTAGACAGAATCCTATGTGCACATTGAGATATTAGTCATTCAATATCCTATGGGCATGGTTTTTAATAGGTAAAAGCAGGACACATTTGAACCAAATAAAGAACCTATATGCAAGATTTCTAACACACATTTGAGCAAAGTAGGATACTTATAGGCGAGATTTCTATAATAACTGGACTTGTTTGAGCAAAGCAACATATTTTGAGAAAAAATAGAATGCCTATAGACAGGATTTATAACACATGACATCTGAACATGTTTGAGCATAATAACACACTTGAACTAAGTAATGACCTATAGACAGTATTTCTACCCATTTCAATGCAAATATAAGATAAAACCCCCTTTCCAATTTCACTAATACCCCAAAATATTATTACAAGAATTATTACATACCAGAATGAATGGAATAAATTACAAAGTAGAATAACTATAGGGAGCCTACAGTAGGCCCAAAGATATACCCAACCAAGCCAAGCCTTCATTCTCATGGTTCATAATAACCCAAAAGTACATCTTCAAGGACATAAGGCAGTCAGGAATTGAGTGATTCACCCAGTGGGCATAAGACAGAATTCAGCATATAGAACCAAGACTCTACTATGTCAAGGTTACCAAGGGCTTCAAGAACCCAGGGCAGTGCTCACACTAGGGGGATTAACAGAGATAATTTGGAGGAGAGACTAGGGGCCAAGTCCTAGTGTGTCAGAGTTCACAAGGGTCTCAAATGAAGCCTGAGCAGTGCCCACACTAGGGAGGTCAAAGGACAGAACCTCAGTAGCCTTGGCTTTCAGATAACTAAGAAAATGATTCAAAGAGCTTAAGTAACAACTGAAAGAGGGGACCAAAGTTGAGAAACAGGGATTGAGGGATTTAAACAAACACGACCAAATTGAGAAAAAAAATCAAACAGTTGAAGGGGGTTAGAGTTCTTCATAGGGGAGAGAATAGAGAGGCGGCGGGTTTGGAGGGAATGGGGTTAGGGTTTGGGGTTGAGTGATATAAGGAAATGGTGGAGTCGTTTGTGAGTCGTTGATCATTTTTTATCAACGGCTGAGATTTGAGAAGGGGTTGGGTCGGTTTTGGACTAGGTTGGGTCATTTAGGATTGGGCTGGGGTTATTCGGCCAAGGTCTGGGTAGTTTGGTTCGAAATTAGGATGAAATTTGGGCCAGATTTTAAATACCCAATTTTATCAAATAAATAATTTATAAAAGTAATAACTAAATAACAAAAAATATCATTTATGCATGAAAATGATTTAAAATAATTACTTGACATTACAAAAATATTAAAAGTCATTTTCTATATAAATAATGTAATTATATATGCATATGGGCTATAATTACAAAAATATGCAATTTAGCCTTAAAAATTCAAATGTAATTATAAGAAATATAGTGAAAATATTTAAGACCTCATATTGGTATAAATGATAAGTTTAGATGATTAAATCATCATAAAAATAATTTAAAGGATAATTATAGTATATTTATATAATAAAAATACAGAAATAAATTGATTTAAAGCCTTCAAAAAATATGAAAAATTATAAAAAAAAATACTTGTGTGTGCTCATAAATTAAAATGATTATGTATATGAACTATTTTGAAAGTATATATTTATATATTTAAAAATTAGGAAAAACTTGGGTATCAACAAGTGGGAGCATATCATTATGGATTTCGTGGTTGGTTTATCACGGACGTTGAGGAAATTTAATGTCGTTTGGGTCATTGTCGACATACTGACCAAGTCTGCACACTTCATTCCGGTGATGACTACATACACTTCAGAGAGCGTGGCCGAGATTTATATTCAGGATATCGTGTGGTTACATGGCGTCCCTTTATTTTTAGATAGATGCACTTAGTTCACTTTGCATTTTTGGAAATTAGTACAGAGTGAGTTGAGCACCCGGTTAGAGCTCAGTACAACCTTTCATTCGCAGGCTGATAGGCAGTTAGAGCAAATAGCTCCGATCCTTGAGGATATGCTCAGATCTTATGTGGTTGACTTCAGATGTTGTGGGATTGATTCTTATCGTTGGACGAGTTTTCTTATAGAAACAGCTATCAGTCCAACATCGATATGGCTCCATTTGAGGCTTTGTATGGCCGACAATGTTGTTCCTGTTACACCCCATATTTTTGTATGTGAGAGTACGTCTAAGTCAATTGATTTAAGCTCAGAAACGAGATCATCTTTGAAAGTACATGAAGTAAATTAATCATTTTAACTTGGAGGTTAAAACTATTTAATATCATGGACTGCAAGTACCAAGAGGGTTGGAAGACTTAGAAGCTAAACCAATTGAAGAAAATAAGTTTCGTCGAAAGTCGACAAGTTGGAAATGTTATAACATGTACTTTTGGGGTGAGACTACGGTGCTCAAAATGATAATGAGGTTATGTTATGAGTTTTTTTTGTCTTATGATAGTCATGTGTTATGTTTTGAAGTCAAGTGAGTTGTGGAACAAAAATTGTCAAAGATTATCACAAGTTACATTCATAAATATGCTGAAATTTAGGTCAAATATAGCTGAGATTCTCTCCCAATATAGTTGGAATTGTGGGACGATATACCTATCAAATTGAATATCTATGAGTCTATTTTCTAACTTATTAAACCGCTCATCGATACAACATAGGAGTAGAGAGATATTTGCAATTTCGTGAGATTGCGCAAACTGCATAGGTGACAAGTAGGTTTGTCACTGAAGCTTCTTGACCAATACATTTGGTGTGTTATATCATGTCTTTTTGGGACATATTATATATCAAATTGAAGTTCTTGGAATTTAGTTTCTAACTCTCCTAACCGTTCTTTCATACGACATCCGAATAAAAAGATATAAGCGTCTGAAGAAGAGCCAATAATAGGGTGCCAAGCTAGCACCTCTTTGACTTTTCAAAAATGGATATATATAGGACTTATGTCGTCTCTTTCTTCACTTTTACAAATACCACGATCAGAATAAGACCCCTAAACTTATTCTCAAGCTCTCCACAAGGGTTTACAAGAATATTAACATCCCGGGTACGAAATCAAGAAGCGATAACAGTAGAACGATGCCTACAATGTAAGTATCGCTATATCGCCTCTCTTTTTCTTTGTAGTTGTGAGCATGTGATTTTTCACCTACCAAAGGCCCCTACAAAATTCTATAAATAAATTAATT